>JAFIRS010003339.1:0-141766 GCA_018342105.1 Gonioctena quinquepunctata | reverse complement strand
AAAAAGGGGGCCCTAAAACGTGCTTCAACAAAATGCATAGATTAAAGCGTACTTAAGTACTAAAAATCATAAAAAAAAAATAATAAAAAACCTTTTTAAAGACAATCTTTTATTTAAATGCACTAAAAAGTTAAAAATCATTGCTTTGGATGTGTGACGTCGGTTATTCCGTGAGTTATAGATTCAAAAGCTTGTCGCTTTTGTATTCGAACTGAAAACTTTTCGCGACAAGCTTTTGAATCTATAACTCACGGAATGATCAAATTTTTAGATTTACCTTTCCTTTCATTTTCTACCATTATTGTTATTGTTTAAAGCAGGTGAAGGTCTTATATTGTCTGGCGTAAATAAAATTTTATTATGGGTTTTGGATGTCTTTTATTAACTTCCTTTATGTTTTTTTCTTTTGGTGTAGTTTTTTGTTTCATCGGTAACCTCTGGTTCTTCTATCGTCAATCTAGGTATAATGTCAACACCACTTTCAACATTACGGGGACCGGCTGGAGGAAGTTTCCCAACATCCACGGGATGTCACAATGGGTGGGGTTTATTCAAGCTAGTATCGAGTTTATTTTCAATGAATTGAAGTCTTGGAATACAGTTGAGTTGTACGGGTAAATGCCCATGGCACAAAATCCTGATGTAATATTTTTTGGCATGGGACGTTGTGAGTTCTCCTATATCATAAATAGATGCTCTTTTGCCAGAATGGTTAACCATAAAATTATTAAGGGATTTCTTAAGGTATGATTTGAATGGTGCGAAGAGGCTGAAGTTTGTGTGATGTATGAAGTAGGAAACATCAAAAGTATACCATTCTCACGCTAAAATTGGAGAGTATTTACCGAAATGTGTGTGTCACTATTATCCATCAAAAGTCAAACACTTTTTCCTTCTTCTGCCTTTGGCTGTAAATATTTTCGATTTTCTCAATACATCCATGAATAATTCCGCAGTACTTCACCCACTTTTATTGCATAATTCTAGGCTACCTGCTGGCGTCCCCTTAAAACTATATTTAAATCGAATCCTTGGAAATATATTCACAGGCAGTATGTGTCGGGGTCTTCTATCACTATTACTAAAAACTAATGTGTAGCCTCAATGCTCCCACTCTTTGGACTCAAATTAGTGGGCAACAGCCATTCACTGATATGGAATTTTGACTGAACAAGGACTAGAGACCAGTCTCTAGCCCTTGCCATGATGATGTTCCTCAAAAATGTCCGAGAAAGGAATTTTGATATCTGAATTTTGAAAAATATATCTATAGAGGATGCAGCTTTCACTACCCAGTGTGGATTGGTAAGTAGCCCATCACTCCAGAGAGAGCCTGGGACGTTTAAAGCGCGAGGCGTCGTCTATGTTTTAATCAGTGGCTTCCCTAACGGGAGGGTTCTCGTGGGTTACAACGCAATCAAATACTTTCTGATTGCGATCTCTAATGATACTTCTGATGGAAGGCAGATTTAAGTCTTCGAGGATCCGATGGTTCCGCACGTACCACGGAGCGTTCGTTATCATCCGCAGAACCTTCATTTGGGCCCGTTCAAGGACACGAATGCTGGTTCTGCAGGTTTGGCCCCAGGCGGCTGAGGCATACAAAATGACAGGCCTGAATATCATTTTATAAATAATGACTTTGTTCTTGAAAGAAAGTTTGCTTTTCCTGTTTATCAGGGGATACAACGAGCAGATTTTCTTAGAAATTTTGTTCTTGACAATTTTGAGGTGAGCCGGCGATCCACCGTAACTCCCAGGTACTTGACCTGCTCTGACCATTCTATCTCCCTTCCAGAGATAGACACTCCTCTCTCCGGGTTGTTTCGTTTCCGACCCATCGAAATCGCCTGCGTTTTGTCGGGATTCAGCTTTATTTTCCACTCCAGGTACCACTGCTGAGGTCGTTCAATGCATTCTGCAAATAAACGACACCCATCGAATGATTGGCTGAAGAGGAAAGCAAAGCCGTATCGTCAGCGAATAAGGAGATCTTCACATGTTCACTTCTGGATATATCAGACGTATAAAGAGCGTATAATAAGGGAGACAGCACTGCCCCCTGAGGAACGCTAGCCTCAACTTCTCTCGAGTCCGAGAGATAATTTTCGACCTTGATCTGAAATGTCCTACCAATGATAAACGACTTGGTCCACTTTACCAGGCTCAAAGGCAGGTGAAAGTCAATCAGTTTGAAGAGTAGGCCCTCATGCCAAACTCTGTCAAATGCTGTACTGATATCGAGCAGAATGACGTGAACACTGTTAGTATTCAGCGATTTGATGGTGTCTTCCACCAGCCTCAGAATCTGAAGCTCGGTGGAGTGAGCGCGACGAAAGCCGAACTGCTCATTTGTTAGACATTTCTTTCCTCCACTTCTTCGTCAAGCCTTTCCAGAACGATTTTCTCAGCCAACTTAGCTGAACTGCAAAAAAGACTGATCGGTCGATAGTTTTGCGGGAAGGTCGGGTTTTGTTCCTTTTTTGAAATCATAACCACAATGGCATGTTTCCACCTTCGAGGGAATCTTTTAAAATGCAGTTAATTGTTAATGATGTTCAAAAGTGACTGCACCTGGTTATCCGGGAAATTCCTAATCAAACGATTAGTAATACCGTCATAAGCAGGTGCTTTTTTAGGATTTAATCCTCTAATATGCGCCTTGAGTTCATCCATCGAAGCTTGACGGATGACATCATGATAGGGTTCTCTAAGAGTGCGACGTACCTGATCTTCCAGCGAAAGTTCTCGATCCAGATCATCGTCTGGATGCTCGTTCAATCTAAATTGCCTTTCCATCGAATCTGCAAAAGCTTGAGCTTTGGACTCAGAGTCGTAGCACATACCGGCCTCACCATGATAGGGGGGAAATCAGACTTTTTCGTTTTTAAATTTGATTGTTTCAAAAGTTGACCAGAGTTTTCCAAATTTGAAGGGTGTTGCCAAATCTCTCATTCCTGAATTCAGTTATATTATTTCTAACCTCCCTACTCAATTAATTAGCTCGGATTTTGTCTGCAGGGAACAGACTCTTTTGGTATGCTCTTTTTGCTCGATTTCTTTCGCGAATAAGGTTCTTAATCCTCAGGGGGAATTCGTCGTGAAATCTTGGAACTGGTTCCCTGCGGGAGGAATTCTCCAAAGCATTTTTAACGGTGAGTTCGTAACGCGCTACGGCCTCATCCAACTCAGGTGTCACAGGCAGTAGGTAATATCTTTGAGCTGTAATTATTCCCACCATTGTTATTAAGGAACCCCTCTCAGCTGATACTGATTACCCCACTTGCTTTCGTCCCACAGGCGCTATAACTTTAGGCTGTTCCAAAACAGTTGTCAGACCAGATTCGTCAACGTTTATTATTCGAGATGGTTCAAAATTATATGTAAGCATTACCCTTTATTCACGATGTTTTCATTGAAACCTCTTATACGCGCATGGCTGGTGTTCTCCGCTTTTCCCACAGAAATTAAATTCAATCCTTTCCTGCATATCTATTTGTTTTCCAAGATGAACTTCAGCTACCTGGTATACCCTCATTTGGGCATAATTTAGTCCATAGTTTGAAAGCAGCGCTTCTTTAAATAATCCACAAGTAACAGTTCTTCTTGATTGGGAAAACTTTGCGAGCTGACTCTTTGGTAAATTATGTGATTGGACTTTTGAATAATGTTCAGTATTTTTTTAAACTTCAACAAAATACTGCGTCGATAATATTCCTATATTCGGATATATGCAATTACGTGATGAGCGCAATTCCAAATCACTTCATTCAACTATTTAACTCAAAATATTGAACTTTCTGTATTTTTTACACTTTAAGGTATCTCCTGGTCATCTTTTGGGGGTTATAGGCCCCGTGGGTGGCGGAAAAAGCTCCCTTCTCCACGTTATTCTGCAAGAACTCTCTGATAGAGGGCACTCTGAAAATCAATGGCGAAATAAGTTACGCTTCTCAAGAGCCTTGGTATTTGTTGGTACCGTCCGCCAAAATATACTTTTGGCCTGCCGATGGATAGACTTAGATACAGAACTGTGATAAAAAAATGTGCCTTAGAACGAGATTTTTCGCTGTTGCCTTATGGAGACAAGACAATTGTGGGTGATAGAGGAGTCTCACTCAGTGGGGCAAAGAGCAAGGATTAATCTAGCGAGGGCCGTTTACAAGCAAGCAGACATTTATCTTTGATGATCCACTTTCTGCCGTTGACACCCATGTCGGCAAGGAATTGTTCGAGCAATGTATCACCGGGTATTTGAGCAACAAAACGGTGGTGCTGGTCACACATCAGATACAATATCTTCAGAGAGTTGATCACATATTGTATTTGGAAGATGGTATACCAACAACTGGTGAGTTGAATTTTTGTCTAAAAGTACATTCATATTTTTTATCTCAGGAGGATTAAATTCTAGTCTGATCAACAATGTGCCTTTTAGAATTCGCCTGCACCGAAAATTATGATCAAGGTGTCATTTGATTCGTAATTGTATTTAGAAATTTTTGAAAAAAGTCCTGCTCGAAAAAATTGCAAAGTTATAAACGATTTAGAAAAAAGGGGTTTCGTTTTTGCGAATATCTCAAAATGATTGCAAATATCTAATATCGAAAACAATAACCTTAAAGAGCACGAAATTTCATAAAAAAGTCCCATTTCCCGGAATTCTACTGTTATAAACTTAGCTATACAGGGTGTTTGGAAAACCACACACCTGACCACTAATGTTATAAGGTTGGACTACGGGGTGTTGTGAACTAACCCACCACACCTGTAATACCAGACATTATTCGTTAGGTTGGAAAACAGTATTAAGAGCAATCGACTGTCTGAAGAAGGTCGATACTGAACCAAGTCTGGAGCGGCTCAGATCTGGTTCATATCTCTCAAATACTGGAACATGGGCTGTTTATTCAGGAAGTACTACCGTTCAGAAAGATTCGAACCAAACAATGATTTAATAAAATAATAATGCACTCATAAAAGTTAAGAATGTATATATATATATATTTAATAAAAATTGACACAATTCTATCAATCGTCTATGGACGCATGATAGGCAACAATATTCGTACAATGAAAACGAAAGTAGCGTATTGGCAGATAATTCTGCAATGGGCTTCACAATAGAAATAATTTTACTAAAAGAAATCTTGCAATCAAGTGCTGCAAACGACTAACAATAATTCTCTTTTTGAAATCTTGGTGATCTTGAAAACTATGGACATACTTTATAGACACATACACATTTCAATAGATTGGGTTTTTGCCATAAACATAAATACAGAAAAACAAACATGAGACTCACCCTGTTTAACACTTATTCACTGGAGTAGTTTTAAACGGCAATTAGATTTGAATTTATTATTACTGCGTTTTCTTCCGCGTCAATCGGTTAGTCTAATTAATTCGCCCGGTATAGTATTATTCGCTTAATACGGCTATGGTTTTTCTAAGTGATCGTGAACCATTGAAATTGCTGAACCCCGTTGTATTATCTCTGTTTTTGGAAGCTTTGACAATTTGTGGAAAATAGGCAATTTGTGGAAAACTATACTGTTCACTCGTGTTTTTACTAGGAGCTTCAATACTTGATTTGAATCGGCTGAGTTTCTAGGTTTGCTGAAGTTAACTACACTGATTGGGAAACTCTCATTACTATTGTAAGATACTGTAATTCGACTGACTTTTATACCGCACTTTTGAGAATGACATGTTCTCCGAAATATTTTCGTCTAATATAAGTGATTACTGAATGAGATACTGATTTGAACTAACTTGCATTCTAACCTTACTTTGAGGTTACATGCTCTTTGTTTCACTGTAGAACAACGAATCGAATTGAATTGAATTTGTTGACATGAAACTCACGCTTTTATAAGATCGTCCACACGGGAGCTAGTAGGCGGGGCTTAGGTTGTTGTGGGTCGTAAAACTGATAAAGACTTGTTTTGCTGGATATATTTATGAATTTCAGGAGTGTCAATTCCCGGTGATTTATGAATTGTTTACCTCCAGTAATGATGCGGGGTGGTGATACATCGCGTTATCTCGTCTTTTAACTGCTCTGTGTTTATCGGCTTTGGACGTGTCAAATTTACGACGGTGTTTTGGTAATTATTTAAACTGACTTCCTTATCTCGCTGTGACTGTAACGGGTAGCAATCAATAAACTTTGTTTTGCTCTCCTAGATGAGTCATTCAAGCATTCGGTATACAATGGTTACGTCTTGGTAATTATCTTTAAATGCATTTCTGTAATTACATGGCATAACATTTCGACCCAACCCTCTAAAAAAAAGCTTTGACAAACTCAAATTTTTTCGAATAACATATCTTTCACCAACAATAAGCAAAAATGTTTTAACTTTCTGAAGTGTAATCCTATTCTAGCGACAAATTTTATAAGTCTTGCTTTGACAATTACAATAGATTACTGTTTACATCTTCTAGAGGATAATTATAATCTATCCCCAAATTTATTTACCTCACTGCTCAGTACTTAATTCTAATTTTCTTAAAAATAACATGCAAATAATCATGCAAACACACAATAAAGTCTCTTTCTTCTATGGGGTAATTTCCATACTGTAAGGGTATGTACTCGCCTTCTTCAACGAGGGGATTTTCTCACTTCTATTCCGGTGGGCATCAATTTGACTCTATCCGTTGGATCCTCTGGGAATTTTTCCTGCTACGCCGCTGGTTGGCTAAGGGTACGTATCAGCGGTACGGGATGAGTTGTCCTTATCTATCTTCTCTAGACATCTGGCTTTTGGGGTTGTAAGGCCTTCCATACGATTTCGGGTCAGTGAGCCGTGATATTTAGTCTGTATCGGAGCTAGACAGATAACACAGCCTGTGTTTTCTGGTTCGGTGACAAGTGCGTAATGTCGTAAATGGTATTCGGTTTCCGGTGGTCAAACGGTGGTAATTCATTCGTTTAAAAATCTTCGTTCCTGGGACTCCTATTTGTGCGGTACCATTAACACAGGTGATTTGTTTTGTGAATGGTGTTTACTGAATTCTGTGCGGAGTGCTTGAACTTCAGCCATGCTGTGAATTCGTAATGCTCTCGATTCTGCTGGTCTCATAATTTCGCCTCGCACGACGGATTGACCACTGCTATTGCCTTCCAGAGATAATTCTTGGGTTGAAGACAATAATAGTCCACGATATTCCTATCAAAACCTTCCATATATGCGCGGTTAGTAAATTTTATCATTATTTTTACTTAGGTACTGTACAATTGTAAACGTCGCGATGTTCTAGTGTGAATATTCTACAAATCCGTAAACACATTTTCCGAAAATCGTGATTATATTATTTATCTGTATTATGTAACTCGGCGATTCGATATTCTATAACTGTTTCTATTTGCATTAATTTTCATAACATATCGCTTTTGTGGTTTTTATAGCCTGTAATCCGTACAGTGTTTCATTCTAGTTCTGTCGACCATTCTTCGTTTTTTCTATGACCTGTAATGAACTATATCCGTCTCAAAATAGCTTTGCTTGAATATTCCGGGGAATTTACTGTCATTATTTTACATCAGAACACTTGATAAAATTGTCTCTGTTTGCGTTTCCCGTTTTGCGTTGATTCCATTATATATTTTTTTCAGTTTGTTCCCGTACTATGATACAATCAATTTAGTTCCGTTTTTTCATTAAAGTATCGGGGCATTTCGTATTATTATTCATTCCAATTGTTACAAATTCCTCGTAGCTATAAATATGTTTCGGCAAATTAACCTTCAGGGATTTTTTTCAATTTTTCTGCGTCTTTTGCAGTCTGCTAAAACTATAATAATTACCATACTATATATACGTTCCTACATTCTGGTGCATACGGAAAATTTTCTTGTTTACTGATATCTAATTGATTGAACCAAATTTTTCATGGTGGTCTTTTGAACAGTGCCGCGTGTCATGGGTTGTGTAAGGGGGAATTTATTTTCAGAAATGTTTTCTTCATTTTCTTTGGACATTTCCTTTGGCTGACATTTTCCTATATTTTCGGCATTAACTATTGGTAATTCATCTGGCATATTTTCTTGAGTTTGAACTAAAACTTGATCTAATTTTACCTCATTTTCTTGTGTCGCTTGTCGAACGCTTCCATTCATATACTTGTTGAATCGATCAGCGTTTATTATTTGACTCTCTGTTTCTCCCACGGGTTGGATTTCAAAATTAACGTGCGATGTCTTTTTTAAATTAGATTTTCCTTTTTGTCTGGCTAAAGTTCTAATCTTTTTCACTTCGGGGTTTATTTCTTTCTTTACTTTCGTATCTATATTAAAATCTTCTCCTATGCTTCGCTTTCTCGGCGTTAAAAATCCATTTTCTGCAATACTTCGTAATTTCGTATCTTCGGAGTTCACTATACTGTTTGCTTGAACTTTACATACATTCAAAAATCGGGGCGGTAGAATTTTTTCCTTAGGCAAGACATTTTCATCCTTGTGATTTACGACTGTAGAAAAAATCTTATCTTTGGCGACTGTTATTCCTAGGTGCTTGGCAGATTCCAACTTCCTGGTGGATAGAGCATCTCCCTTGGGTGATTTGTATCTATCTCTCAAACTATCTTCCAATGATTTACTATTTTCTACATTGATCACCTTTCTTCGATTCCTTGATGCATTAACCGTTGCAATTTCCGTTCTCCCTGAATATGTCTGGCTACTTCCTGGAATATTTTCACTTTCAAAAGCTTTCATACTGTAACGAACCTAGGCCGGACCTGTCGCCTCGCGTGTTGCCGTCGACAGCGATGAGATCATCCCCGGAGATGTTCGAGAACAGTCCAGTCGTTCTGCCGCGAAAAACAACGGTCAATATTGGAAACAATTGGAACATGCCGTCGCCAACCGTCCGAATTCGAAACATCGAGAATGCTGTATCGGAGATAAATAGACAGCCCTCAAGAGGGAGTAGACAGTCTGAACGAGCCCATATGATCGAGCTATTCAGTGGCGTAGTAATATAAATTAAGTTGTAGATTAAGTGTTAAATAAATTAGTTAAACCAAGTTAAGTTTATTTACGTTACAATTGGTGTCGGAAGTGAGATTTTGAAAATAAACAAGTGATCGTGGAGTGGATAGTCAGAAAAATAAATTGATAGACCTTTTTGTACGCAGAAAATAGACAGTGGCCCGGTTTTCGCGAAGTGGACAATTGTGCGTGGGAATATAAACTGATACACTGTTCGCGTGAAACAGAAAATAGACAGTGGCCCGGTTTTCGCGAAGTGGACAATTGTGCGTGGGAATATAAACTGATACACTCTTCGCGTGAAACAGACAATAGACTGGTGGCCCGTGGAAAAGAATTCGCGAAGTGAATTTTAACAAACTGATAAACTTTTCGTGTGTAACAGACTGATACCTCGTCAAAGACAAAATGTGTTCAAGAAAAGTGCGCCTTGTGGACTTGAAGGTAGCGGAATTGAAACAGGAATTGGAGGAAAGGGAACTGGAAACAACGGGTAAAAAGCAAGTACTCCAGGAAAGACTTGCAGAAGGACTTATACAAGAAGGTGAGGACCCCGAAACATTTTTATTCGAAGTTCCCGGAGGTGATTTGAGTTTGGTAATGAATAAACTCGAAGAAACTACTAAATCCGTGAAAGAAGAACTGCAACAAAATTCGAGGACTTTGGAAGAAAATGCTAGAAATCTGGAAGAGAAGCGAAAATTCGAGAAATCTGGAAGAGAAGCTTGAAGAAAATTCTAGAAATCTGGAAGAGAAGCTTCAAGAAAATTCTATAAATCTGGAAGAGAAGCTTTCTAGAAATCTGGAAGAGAAGCTTCGAGAAAATTCAAGAAGCCTGGAAGAGAATGCTAGAAATCTGGAAGAGAAGCTTCAAGAAAATTCTAGAAATCTGGAAGAGAAACTTCTAGAAAATTCAAGAAGCCTGGAAGAAAATGCAAGAAGCCTGGAAGAGAAGTTCCTGGAAAACACAGAAGGCCTAAAAAAAGAATTGTGTGGTGTGGCTAATTTTCTAGAAGGAAGAATGGGAACCGTTGAGACAGAGATAGATAAAATGAGGGAGCAAATGAACACGGAGGTAGATAAAATAAAGGAAACGATCAGTAAGCTGGAAAACGAATTAATAGTGCGCCCTCCACAGAGATGGTTAACGAAAATGCAATGCTGGACTTGAGTTTGAACTTGGATAAAGTTCAAGAGGGTATAAAAGATGTCAAGGTCATTTCTGAAATAGGAAGTTTCCATGAAGCCGCCTCAATTCGACGGAAAAACTCCATGGGAAAATTACCGCCGACAGTTTGAAGCAGCGGCCAAAGCAAATGGATGGAATGCAGGGGAAAGAGCTGTAGCACTAACACTTGCATTACGTGGAGAAGCGACGAATATTCTACAAACTCTTACCGCCCAAGAACAGGAGGACTATGATCAGCTGATTAAACATCTAGAATTACGATATGGCCAGGCCCATTTGGAACACGTATACCACTCCCAACTGAAAAATCGCTGCCAGAAATCGGGCGAATCCTTACAAGAATTCGAAGCTGACATTGCACGCTTGGTTCGTCTCGCATATCCAGCCACACCGGAAAATGTAATGGAGCGATTAGCGGTTCAGGCATTCTTGGATGGACTCCGTGACCAAGAAACAAGACAAGCGTTGACACTAGCTCGTCCAACACATCTCGTAGACGCACTGGCACGCGCTTTGGAATTCGAGGCAGCGAAACAATCTTGCAAAAGCCAGAGTAAAGTCCGAATGATTGAGGAAGACTCACAGGAGCCTGCTAATTGGGAAGCTGCCATAAGGAAAGTGATTAAAGAAGTTTTGCCTGAGAAAAGACAGATAAGATGCTGGAATTGTGGCAAAATTGGACATGTGCGTAGCAAATGTCCAACATTCGAAAACACGACTCCGATGCAGGAAAACTAAAGAAGGTCGACGGAAGTTTGGGAAGCTGCCATAAGGAAAGTGAATATGTCGCTATCCTGAAACGACAGAACAGAGGTGTTTTCGTAGACGGTCTCATCAATAACGAGCCTTGCACCATGCTGCTAGATACAGGTGCGACTAGGACAATTCTCGGACCTTCCTTTGCCAGAACACCGGAACGAATTGAACCGACAACTTGAAGCTACGCACAGCAACAGGGGAGCCAGCTACTGTATATGGCGAGCTACCGATTGAAATAATTTTGGGCAGCACTAAAGTGAAACATCAGGCACTCGTAGCGGACATCGAAGACGATGCAATCATCGGAATGGACATCATGAATTCCAGAGGGTTTGAATTGGATTTCAAAGACGGCGTCCTACGTGTCAACGGAGAAGAGCTGGTACTTCATGGGAGAAGTGAAGAGTTGATCCGTGTGCTGTTGGCTGAAGATGTAAGCGTACCTGAGAGGCTGAAACCATCCTGGAGGCTCGCCTGGACGGGAGTGCGAGCAGTGGAGACGTGATGATGTTCGAGCCCAAACTTCATGATGAGAAAATTGACGAGGGGTTGCCCTAGGAAAACCCTGTTACGTGCTGAAAAATTTGTACCGGTAAGGGTCATGAATGTCAATTACTTTCCAGTGACCTTAAAGAAAGGAACAATTTTGGGGCACTGCTCGTCAGTTTCATCTGTGATCCGGGGCGTACGAGGTACGATTAGCCAACCCAACAACTTGCCCACAGAACTAGAAAAATTAGTTGACATCTCCTCCAAAGACATAAAACCAGCTCAACAGCCCAAACTAAGAGATTTAGTCAAAAAGTACCAAGACATCTTCGACACCGGACAAGGAAAAGGGGTCGAACTAATGTGTCCAGCACAAGATTGATACTGGGGTGCCCGACCGATCCGGCAATCAGCAAGAAGACTTCCTCTGCCAAGAAGGAAGAGGCTGACAAAATAGTCAGCGATATGGGAAAAGAAGGAGTTATCGAACCATCTGACAGTCCCTGGTCCCTCCAGTCGTACTGGTGAAGAAAAGGATGGATCGACGCGCTTTTGTGTAGACTATCGCCAACTTAATAATGTCACGAAGAAGGACAGTTACCTCTCCCGAGAATAGATGACACCCTAGACACGTTGGCTGGTTCCACGATTTTCTCGACCCTTGATCTGAAGAGTGGATATTGGCAAGTAGAACTGGCTCAGGAAGATCGAGAAAAGACTGCTTTTACCATCGGCTCAGGATTGTGGCAGTTCACCGTTATGCCATTCGGGCTCTGTAATGCTCCCGCCACATTCGAAAGATTGATGGAAACAGTACTGAAGGGACTCTCATGGAACACGTGTCTAGTGTATCTCGACGACATAATTGTGGTCGGCAGATCGTTTGAGGACCATGTGAAAAACTTGGAGGAAGTATTCCTGCGACTGA
The DNA here is from genome assembly GCA_018342105.1 of Gonioctena quinquepunctata. Classification (NCBI taxonomy): domain Eukaryota; kingdom Metazoa; phylum Arthropoda; class Insecta; order Coleoptera; family Chrysomelidae; genus Gonioctena; species Gonioctena quinquepunctata. The sequence goes on along the minus strand of JAFIRS010003339.1, from coordinate 129,400 downwards.
GGAACTCCGGATTGAAGCTGAGCCCTAAGAAATGCCATCTGTTCCAAAAAAGTACGATACCTCGGCCACGTTGTCTCTGGGGAAGGAGTAGCAGTGGATGACCAGAAGATCAAAGCTGTTAAGGATTGGCCCATCCCAAAAGACATTCACCAACTTCGAAGTTTCCTTGGTTTATGCACATACTATCGCCGATATGTGCTGGATTCGCCAACATCGCTAAACCACTGACCAAGCTCACGGAAGGCCAAACAAAGTTCCAGTGGTCCGAAGAATGTCAAGACTCATTCAGGAAGCTGAAAGGAGCTTTGATCAACGCACCTATACTGAGCTATCCCCTACCCAAAGGGAAATTCATTTTGGATACGGACGCCAGCAACGTGGGACTTGGAGCTGTCCTATCTCAGATCCAGGAGGGACAGGAGAAGGTCATTGGTTATTTCAGCAAGACGCTTAGCAAACCAGAGCGCAATTACTGTGTCACCAGGCGAGAGCTGTTAGCTGTTGTAAAGGGAGTGGAACACTTCTACAAGTACGTGTATGGAAGAAGATTCCTGTTGAGAACTGACCATGCAGCTCTCAAATGGCTCTTACAGTTCAAAATCCTGAGGGTCAAGTAGCACGTTGGATCGAGAGACTCCAAGAATTCGATTTCGAGATCGAACATCGAGCCGGCACTAGCCATAAGAATGCAGATGCCTTGTCGCGAAGACCATGTCCAGATGATTGCTCACATTGCCGACGAGCAGAAGAGAAAGAAGCAACACTTTGTAGAACCGCGGCAATAGATGACAACTGGAATGACAGCAAGATCCAGAAAGACCAAGAGAGAGCCCGACCTTGGCTTAGTCGTCAGCTGGAAGAAGGGCAATCGAAGACCATCATGGCAGGAAGTCGCAGGTTACTCGCCGGCTGTCAAGTCCTATTGGGCACAATGGAACTCTCTTTATTCTGGACAATGGGATCCTGAAACGTGTGCTGAGGCCGATATTGGTGGGGAAGACAGACGCCAAATAATTGTTCCCAGGAACAGAAGAGAGGAAGTGCTGCGGAAATCCATGATGGGGTCGCCGGAGGACATCTGGGAGTGACGAAGACCCTGCAGAAAGTGAGGCAACGGTTTTACTGGGCCAATTGTCAAGCTGACGTCCAGGACTGGTGCAGGAAGTGCGCTGTATGCGCTGCTAGCAATGGACCTCGAATACGACCCAAGGCCCCGATGCGTCAGTACAACGTAGGCAGCCCGTTCGAGAGAATCGCCATTGACATCGCCGGCCCGTTTCCCGTATCCGACCACGGGAATAAATACATCCTTGTGGCAATGGACTACTTCAGTAAGTGGGCGGAAGCCTATGCCCTGCCCAACCAGGAAGCCATCACCGTCGCCGACGTCTTGGTGAAAGTGGATATGTCGATTCGGTATTCCAATGGAGCTGCACTCGGATCAAGGCAGAAATTTCGAATCCAACCTTTTCCAAGAAATATGTCTACTGCTGAACATCCGCAAGACAAGAACCACGGCCCTACATCCGCAGTCCGATGGAATGGTGGAACGGATGAACAGGACGATCAACCGCCACTTGTCCAAGGTTGTCTCTGACCATCAAAGAGACTGGGACCAGTATCTTCATTTGTTCCTGATGGCCTATCGATCCGCAGTACACGAGTCAACCGGTCAAACTCCTGCTAGTATTATAATGGGCCGAGAACTGCGATTGCCTTGTGACCTGAAGTTTGGGATACCGCCAGGACAAGACACTGCGGGAGAGGACTACGTCAGCAAACTTCGGCAGAGAATGGACGACATCCACGAACGAGTCCGGTTGAACATCCAGAGTGCCAGCGATAAAATGAAGAAGACCTATGACATCAAGGCCGACGCTGGAGGATTTAAGGTTGATGACCTGGTTTGGCTGTACAACCCCATACGTCGTCGTGGACTATCACCAAAGTTGCGGAACTCGTGGAAGGCCCGTATAAGATCGTGAAAAGGATAAACGACCTTGTGTACCGAATCCATAAGCCACCCCGAGGGAAACCAAGGGTCGTCCATTTCAACAGGTTGGCCCCTTACGCTGGAAACCATGACCAAGTTCGCACCCTCAAGCCACCGGAGGATGATATGACGTTCGAGAAGTTTATGTCCTTGTATTCAAACGGGCAGAAAGTTCTACATGGGGTTACTAGAGAGGAGTCACGAGACCTTTCGAGGTGCCTGCTGACTACGCACTAGCGCACTGTGTGGCAGAAGATCTTCGAATGTCCAGGGCATTGCCGTAGTGTTCTCCAAGAAATTTGGTCAACTCCAAACACTGCGGGAGCAGAATCCAGAAGTTGGTGGGGTGCTACAGTTGAAGAAAGGCCAGAGAAACATCTACTACCTAGTTACCAAGAGGCATTCCCAAGATAAACCGTCCTATGAAGATGTCTGGAAGAGTCTCACCAAACTAAGAGATACTATGGTGGACCAGAATCTGGCGGATCTAGCAATTCCAAAACTATCCTGTGGTATTGATGGGTTGGACTGGAGAGTCATAAGAAGTATGCTGGAGGCGATATTCAGATCCAGCGGCGTCAGGATTTTGGTTTGCTGTAACCCTCTTCCACGACCGATCATGAAGACCGTGGAGTGTTACTTCCATCGAACTTCACGGTGCAGATATGGGGAGTCATGCAGATATCGTCACACTCCAAGGATGAAATTTCGGGACGAAATGTCTTTAAGAAGGGGCAATGTAACGAACCTAGGCCGGACCTGTCGCCTCGCGTGTTGCCGTCGACAGCGATGAGATCATCCCCGGAGATGTTCGAGAACAGTCCAGTCGTTCTGCCGCGAAAAACAACGGTCAATATTGGAAACAATTGGAACATGCCGTCGCCAACCGTCCGAATTCGAAACATCGAGAATGCTGTATCGGAGATAAATAGACAGCCCTCAAGAGGGAGTAGACAGTCTGAACGAGCCCATATGATCGAGCTATTCAGTGGCGTAGTAATATAAATTAAGTTGTAGATTAAGTGTTAAATAAATTAGTTAAACCAAGTTAAGTTTATTTACGTTACAATACCAACTTTTTCCATTTTCTGACTATAATTTTCTTCATCCTCGCTGTAGTGCTGTATGGGCAATGTTCCGTTACATCTCTCCGTTTCTTTAGGCAGGAAATGCTCGTACCTATACGTATGCATTCCCACTTGTCGACTGTCACGTGTGACTATCGGTCCTAATGTACAGGGTGCGTCGGTGTTTCCATTTTCCATATGTGGCACTTTTCTACATTCATCTCTTCTCTCTTGTTGCTCGTTTAAACGCATGTTTCGCTTTTCTCTTTTTCCAGACGATTTTCCACATTCTTCAATTTCAACTATTTCTTTGCAGACTAGCGTCTCCTTTAAATCACCAGTCGCTGACATCTTTGAAACTGTTTTTTCTAAACCTGGTGTCACAATTAAATCACCGGTCCCTGATATCTCTATTTGATTCGAAGTTGTAAGTCTAGTTTCATGGCATAAAAATCTGTTGATAAATACTTCGCGGATTGCTTTGGGCGCGCTTTCCTTCTTCAATCCTAATTTTTCTCCAGAATTCACCCAATCGTTCATCCTGATCGTGACATCTCTCAATCGTTTTTCTACTTCTTCAAATCTATTTTGCAACTTCCTCTGTTCGTCATCCCGATTCGTTTGGCATATGTGTTGGATTTTCTTCTTCAACTCGATAATTTCCCCTGATAAATACATTTGATTTTCTCTCCAATCAATTTGCACATTATATTTTCGTAAAAAATCTAATCCCAGTGTTATTTCAGTACTACGGTGATCATTTTCAACTATTAAGAATTCATGTTCCAGAATTTTTCCTTCCCTTACTTTGATTGGCAATATAACCGAGCCAATATAATGAGTGAAATTTCCTTGTCCATTTCTGAGGTGATACGGCAAATCATAATTTAATTTCATACCTCTAACAATATTAATATGAGCCACTGATACTTGAGATCTCATATCTATGGATATATGTCTCAAAATTCCTGCTATTTCTAAATTAATTACATTTTTCTGTTCATCGTCGATTAGTATATTTTCCTCTTGCCTCTCACTATCTAAATAGTCGTTTTTGCAGCCTTCATCGGAGGCTTGTTGAAAGCTGCCATTCCATTTAAATTCCTGTTATATTTTGACATTTTTCCATACTTTTTCCATTTTTGTCATTTCCATAACTATTTCCTGTTTGCTGTCTGTAATTTATTCTCTTAAAATTTCGATAACCATTTCCTTATTTTCTTTTTTATTCTTTTTCCTTCTTTTCTTCTTTTCTTATTCTTGGAAAACCATTTTCCTGAATCATTCAATCTCTTATTTTGAAAACTATTCCTATTTGGGCAACGATATGACATATGTCCGACTTCTTGACATGTTAGGCATACGCAATTTTTCATATAACAATCTCCTGCTGTGTGACCTTTTCTGTTACAATGTGTGCACAATATTATATTCGCATTGAAAGTTCTGAAATTCATATTCGGTGTATTCGTAATTTGCTCAATTAATTCTTCTTTTCTGCTAATGTGATGGCTTCTTCTAAACTGACAGGACTTTCAGAAAAACTTTTTTTCTAACAGGATCTAACAATCCAATGGCAAATTGAACCAAAATATCCTGCTCGTATTTTTGCTCTAATACATTGTCAATTCTATTATTTCCTGTGAGGTGCCTTATCTTTGATGCACATATTTTTAATCTTATGAAAAAATTCCTAACTGATTCATTCTTTTCTTGATAACAATTCAAAAATTCTTTTTGTTCTTCTCCAGGTACTTTCAATTTGCTAAACTGCTTCAATAATTCCTTTTTAATTAATTGCCAGTTGTCGGTATTTTGTAATTCATCTTCTGCTTCAATAAATAATCTAGCTATTCCTTTCAATTTTAATCTAACTATAGAACTTATTTGACTGTCTGTCCATTCTGCTACAGCTGCCAAATCTTCAATTTCACGAATAAAATCTTTGATTTCTGTGGTACCATTATAAAGAGGAATATTATCCAAAGTGATACTAATTTGCGGTTCATATCTAACCCTCGGCACTGTTGTCTGAGTTTCCATGATTTAATTATTTTGATAAAAATCTCCATTGATTGAAAATAAAACTTCAATTGCCTTTTCGAATACTTCCTGAGTTTTTGATCGGTATAAACGCTATATATATTTATTTTCTCAATATCGTGCTTGCAAAATAACGATATTATACTAAACTATTTTCACAATCTTTTCTACTCATTTACTTCTGTTCAAATTAGTCTTTTTTCCACTGACACTTATTTGTAAAAATAAAAAATAAAATATTTATTAAAAAAAATTCAACTTCAATTTTTGTTTGACATTTTTTCTGTGGAAAATATCATATATGCGTTAATGTACTTCCTCAATTATTACTCGCACACCTGACATCAATTGTTATAAACTTGGGCTATACAGGGTGTTTGGAAAACCACACACCTGACCACCAATGTTATAAGGCTGGACTACGGGGTGTTGTGAACTAACCCACCACACCTGTAATACCAGACATTATTCGTTAGGTTGGAAAAACAGTATTAAGAGCAATCGACTGTCTGAAGAAGGTCGATACTGAACCAAGTCTGGAGCGGCTCAGATCTGGTTCATATCTCTCAAATACTAGAACATGGGCTGTTTATTCAGGAAGTACTACCGTTCAGAAAGATTCGAACCAAACAATGATTTAATAAAATAATAATGCACTCATAAAAGTTAAGAATGTATATATATATATATTTAATAAAAATTGACACAATTCTATCAATCGTCTATGGACGATGATAGGCAACAATATTCGTACAATGAAAACGAAAGTAGCGTATTGGCAGATAATTCTGCAATGGGCTTCACAATAGAAATAATTTTACTAAAAGAAATCTTGCAATCAAGTGCTCAAACACTAACAATAATTCTCTTTTTGAAATCTTGGTGATCTTGAAAACTATGGACATACTTTATAGACACATACACATTTCAATAGATTGGGTTTTTGCCATAAACATAAATACAGAAAAACAAACATGAGACTCACCCTGTTTAACACTTATTCACTGGAGTAGTTTTAAACGGCAATTAGATTTGAATTTATTATTACTGCGTTTTCTTCCGCGTCAATCGGTTAGTCTAATTAATTCGCCCGGTATAGTATTATTCGCTTAATACGGCTATGGTTTTTCTAAGTGATCGTGAACCATTGAAATTGCTGAAATAGGCAATTTGTGGAAAACTATACTGTTCACTCGTGTTTTTACTAGGAGCTTCAATACTTGATTTGAATCGGCTGAGTTTCTAGGTTTGCTGAAGTTAACTACACTGATTGGGAAACTCTCATTACTATTGTAAGATACTGTAATTCGACTGACTTTTATACCGCACTTTTGAGAATGACATGTTCTCCGAAATATTTTCGTCTAATATAAGTGATTACTGAATGAGATACTGCTTTGAACTAACTTGCATTCTAACCTTACTTTGAGGTTACATGCTCTTTGTTTCACTGTAGAACAAAGAATCGAATTGAATTGAATTTGTTGACATGAAACTCACGCTTTTATAAGATCGTCCACACGGAAGCTAGTAGGCGGGGCTTAGGTTGTTGTGGGTCGTAAAACTGATAAAGACTTGTTTTGCTGGATATATTTATGAATTTCAGGAGTGTCAATTCCCGGTGATTTATGAATTGTTTACCTCCAGTAATGATGCGGGGTGGTGATACATCGCGTTATCTCGTCTTTTAACTGCTCTGTGTTTATCGGCTTTGGACGTGTCAAATTTACGACGGTGTTTTGGTAATTATTTAAACTGACTTCCTTATCTCGCTGTGACTGTAACGGGTAGCAATCAATAAACTTTGTTTTGCTCTCCTAGATGAGTCATTTAAGCATTCGGTATACAATGGTTACGTCTTGGTAATTATCTTTAAATGCATTTCTGTAATTACATGGCATAACACTACCACTAGTATTTTTAATTGAGAGGTGAAAATAGGGATAAAAACGGGTAATGTGACCGCACGATTCGTTCACAACAACAAAAAATTCAACCCATTAAATATGAATATTGAGGAACAAAAATAAATCATGTTCCATTTGGTTACATAAATAACCCGTTAGAAAAAAAAAACGCAATTTTTCTATTAGTTGTGCTTTTGTTGATTTAGTTATTTTTTCAAGTTGGAAATTAACATAAAAACCCTGATAATTTTCAAACTAAAAAACTGAGATTTTTTCCACTTCCTGGATCTTCACTTTAAAGCTTTAAAAAAGACCCCTGTTGCAAAAAAACACTTTTTTATTAACAATTGAAAGTATTAAAAAAATTAAAAGTACAAATAAAGTTATAATTTTTTTTTAAATATTCTAATTATTTCATTTTCTTATTATTAAAAACCACATGAAAATATGTTTTCGTAATTTTTACTCCCATTGTTCAAATAATTGTTATGAACAAATGCATTGTTTACGGGAAAAAATTTTTTTTTGGGAATCTAATCAATGAAAATGATAATTTTTGAGAAAAATCGCTTAATTAAAAATTTAGAGAAATATTGTCTTGTATTTTTTTTTTCATTTTTTTTAATAAGTTTTTCTATTGCTCTTTTATATTCTGAAAAAAATATTTTTGGTTTATTTGTTATAAACAAATGGATTTCCGGGTAATACTTTTTTCAGATAATAAAAAAATTTTTTAATTTTAAATTTTTTTTAATTTTTTTTTATTATTGTAATTGTTATAAACTATTGAATATACTACAAAAACACTTCAAGACTTTTTCATTCTCCTTTAATCAATAAATAAATTGAGCTTTTAACCGAGCTCTAACTCAATTATTTATTACTTTTTTACTATTATTTATGAAAATACCTCGAAAATATATTTTTAAGACTTTTAAATTTATCTTATGTACACGTATCAGCCAAAAGTTTCGGCCGGAGTACAGTAAAATCAAATGCTTATAATGATGCTGCCGGTCTCGAACTTTTGACAGAGACACTCTGAATCACACCTGAGTACACTCTGAATCACACCTGATGCATTGGATATAGAGAGCGGTGTTGTAACCGGCCAACACTGCATATTCAGCGTGTATCTCCATCCTTCTGAGCCGATTGATTTTGATGCTTCCAATTCACATTCCCGGACTCTACCACGCCCCAATTAGTTTTCTTGACCGTACGCTGTTGTCAATTCGTCACAGTTGGTCGTGTTTTCGTTCTGTGTTGAGTAAAATATAGTAATTTACGTAACAAGTCCGGAAAATAGGGTTTTTTTGGACGAATAGACAACATTCAATTTGTTTGATGGAAATTTCCCAAGGCACATTTTCAAAGTCAATATCGCTGCTGCTTTCCATATCTTATCACGCATTGCGATCAAAAAACATGCAAACTTTTGACAACTAATTTCATATGAACTGTCAGCCGTTATTTCGTTGCTATGGTAATGATCAACTGCATTTATCAAAACCATACCTACCAAGATTTTTAAATTTACAATGACAACGACGTGATTCTTCCTGGCCTAGTCCGGGAAGTACGTACTTCCCGGACTAGGCCGGAAAATGCTACTTTCTCAAAGAAAAAGCGTCCAGGAAGTGGGTACATCCCGGACGGTTGCCGAAAAAATATTTTTCATCAGTCGATATCGTCGAAACTAAACGGTCAACAATAGGCTAGATCACTAATTTCTGGAAAAAATTCTACAATGTCAGAACGATCAGAAAAGTGCTCGGATCTTTTTTAATTTTTTTTTCGAAGTAGTTTTTCAAAAAAAAACAAAGAAATGCTCCTGTTTGAACACCGCGAAAATCGGCCAGGATGTGACGTAACAAGTTCAGATCTATCGCCGATTGCAGAGTTGCAAGCGTTATTCTTAATATTTCTTTACTGTGAGCAGGCCGAAAAAATAATGACAGTATACTCGGTATAGAATAACAGCTATTCTTCATTTCAATATAACACATGCTGACATAAGTTCTGATTAATTCATAGGATGAAAGAGAATAATGTTTCCTCAGAAGTTCCGCAAAATAGTGACACCCAGCATTGCCGGACTCGTTTTTCAAAATACCCCGCACAAACAAGCGAAAATACCCGCTTTCACCCGCACTCCACGAGATGAAAATTTCATTAATATAATGGCTGCCAGATGACGTCACAACTGTCACAATCTACCAGCCTACTGGAGCGCGTTCCAATACCCCAACTCGGTTGGAGGATGAGTGAAAAATTTGGAATATTGTGTCAATTATCATTTTGATTCTTTTGGAACGAAACGAAACAAATTAGTTATTTGTCAGTTATCATTGTTCAAAATAATTCAAAATTACATTGAAATTTAAGGAGATCACAATGTAAGTAACTGAAGTGATTTAACTGACATCAGTCAGATGTCACTGCCATTTCATTTAGGATCGTAGTATAGTTTGAACTTTTTGATTTAATACTAATTTCTGTTTGGCTCAATTCCCAATTGGCTGATGGATTTTAAATTTTGTAGCAAATCAGAAAACAGTATGCGATAGGTGAAACCGATGCATACATTTAATTGTCCATAAAAGACGTTCAAGGAGAGAAATGCTCGTGCGCGTTAAAGACTGTCAAGATTATTTCATTCAGAGCCGTCACCAATGGGTAAAGAGATGTTTATGGACTTATGGTGCTTAACACCCAAAATCCCCGATTTTACCCGCAAGATGGTCTGAAATACCCGCATTTCGGGTAAAATACCCGCAATCGGCAACGCTGGTGACACCGGCAATTAAGGAAAATGCCAAATCAATCAGTGTTGCCAAATACCGGGATTTTTCCCGAAAATCGTGAATTTCAACCTGTGCCGGGAATTGTGTCGAGATTTTTACAATTGTAGAAAAAAAACGAGAATTACTATTCATAACTTTCGTTTTATTCGTAACACACTACGTCAGATATGGACCATTGAGTTTATTATATTGAGCAGCCAATCAGAAAACAGGACGCCGTAAGCTGAAACGCGAAAAGCTGCTAGGTGAACTAGACATAACTTTGACGGTCGTTAACTGTCATGTGTCACGTAGTCACGTCATTCCTGTCAATGTTAAATGTTTACTTGACAAATTGTGAGAGCATACCCATATATTTTGTAAATAATTTTATATCTCTTCGCACGTTTGAATTTGCTGGGAAAAAACGATCAGATTAAGTTTCGGGATTTTTTCTGGAATTATCGGATATTTTCAGGAATTCTCTAGCCTTTGGTCAAAGAGAGTAAAAGTAATGTTTACTCTCTTTGGCCTTTGGTCGGGATTTTTCTTCATATGGCGTTGGCCACCCTGGTCAGCGTTGCCAATTACCGGGATTTTTCCCAAAAATCGGGAATTTTAACGAGTGCCGGGAATTGTGCCGAGATTTTTACAATTTCAAAAACTGGAATTTCATTACTATTCGTAACTTTTATTTTATTCGTAACATACTACGTCAGATATTGGCCATTAAGTTCATTATATTGAGCAGCCAATCAGAAAACAGGACGCCGTAAGCTGAAACGCGAAAAGCTGCTATGTGAACTAGGCATAACATTTGACGGTCGTCAACTGTCATGTGTCACGTCATTCCTGTTTCCTGTCAATGTTTGTCGTTTACTTGACAAATTATGAGAGCATACCATATATTTTGTAGATAATTTTATATATATATATATTTGCTCGTTTGATTTTGCCGGTGAAAAACTACCAGATATAAGTTTCGGGAATTTTTGGGAATTCTCTAGCCTTTGGTCGGGATTTTTCTTCATATGGTGTTGGCAACCCTGAAATCAATGGACTTATGACGTCAAAAGAATCGGCAATAACGATGTGAATTTGAGGGTTTTAGAGCAGGGTTTATGCGAATATTACACAATATCTTCTAGGAAAAACTATGCATATATAATATTTTATCACTATATTTCAACTTCAAGCACATATGAAGTAAATTTGTGAGTTTGTGATCTCGCCTATTCCCATTATTTTTTCAATTAATCCCACAATACTACTGCATACCCGAGTGGTTTTAAAAAAAAATCTTAAGATCCGTTCAGCGTCTATAATAAGAAATGTGAACAAAGTCCTATCCGTTCACGTGTTAGGTATAGGTATCGCGTAAAAAAGACCCATTTTTATTTGCAAATATCCGACAAACTGGAAGTTATGTTTACAGCATACTAATATTTCAGGAGATTCCTAATATTTGACCAAAACTACAGAAATACCTTAAATATACGACAAAACAAATTGATGAATAAATTGAGCTTTCAACCGAATCAGTCGCTCAATTAGTTATTGAATTATTAATAAAAATATATAGATTTTTGTTATGTTTTGAAATCTCATCTTATAAATTAAAAGTAATTTTGACATAATGTATAATTTCATAAACTTTATTAATTCATAAGTTTCTTATAGGTACTTCACAATTTTTGTTTACTTATTTTTTTTTTCTATAATCTTTTTGAACGTTTTTGAGGCTCATACTCTACAGTTAATCAATTTTCAAATAATGAACGTAAAGTATAATATATATTGATAAATGAATGAAATTCATCATATTATTTATTACCTGAAAAATTAGTAGAAAAATATCCGAAAATAATATTCAGATTATTATAAATAATATAAATTTGAAGCTACAGCATCAGTTTAGAGCTCAATTCATTTATTAATTTACGGATTATAAAAAAGAATCTAAGTGGTTTTGTTGTATCTTTAATAGTTTATAAGATATTTGAATTTAAGTCTTTAAAAAAATTTTTTTCCGGCAACCTCGTATCAACGAGTCTGTTTAATCTACACGAAATCGATCGTTAATTACCCCTATTAACCTTCAATTTATCTTTTAATGCATAATTGTTATATATGCAACTAAACATACACCGAAATCGACCATTAAAAACCTGTAAATGGTCGATTTGGTCCATTAATGTATGATTGTGATATAGGCAACTAAACATACACGAATTCGAATATTATTCGAATGTCAAATCATATTACCTTCACGCAGTCATACTTATGTATTTTAAAACCCAAATATTGTTTCCTCCTAGTTGAAAGAAATGGACATCGAAAATTTCACGTTGACCCCAGGAACGAGGTCGACGGAATTTTTGTATAATCAACTCGTATATTAAAATGGCGATCAATGATCTCAAACATTAACGCGCTCGCGTTAAAATATCTCAATCATTAATCGCTACCATTAATACACTAGTTGATAAAATAACTACCGATTTCGAGTTATTTTCATCAATAATAGCAAAAAAGTTAATAAATAATTGAGATAGAGCTTCGGTTAAAATCTCAATTCATTTATTGTTTAACGGAGAATAAAAAAAACTTGAAGTGTTTTTGTCGTATCTTCAATAGTTTATAAGTTTTTTCGATTATAATATTGAAAAACTGAAAGACAGCGACAACCTTGAGAAATAGAAAATATTTCAAATTATATAAAAAATAGAAAAAAATGTATGATGACATAATTGTACCAATAAAAGTAGTAATCCTGAGAGAAGGCAAGTGTGTAGAAAATACTTTTTTTTTCTCGGAAACCCTTTGTGTTAGATAAAGAACAGTTTATATAAAGTAACTAATTAATAACATTTTGATGAATTATAGAAAAGATATATGCCCTTTTAAATACAAAAAATTTATCAATGTCTGATAACCAAATAAAATGATAGTTTATCGAAAATATATTCAACAAATTACAAAAAAATTAATTATTCAAAACTGAATAAACATTTTAAATTTCCAAGATACTTTTTTCTACTGTACAAGTTCGTTGCAAACATTTTTTTTTTCAAAATAGTTTTAATAGTAAAATTGTCACTTTTGAAATTTTGGGAACGATTTTTAAATATATTGATATGGGTTTTCTTTCATTTTCATCTTCATATAATTTTTTTCCAGGTACTTTTAGGGAGTTGCAAGCAAGTGGCTTGGACTTTACGAAAATGCTTGGAGAAGCAGCTAGTGAAGAGGAAAAGAAAGAAGAAACAGAAATATCGCGTCAAATGTCCATCAGAAGTACAGTTTCTGTAGAATGTGAGGCTCCGAAGGAAGTGGAAGAACAGAGAGGAAGTGGCTCCATCGGTTCCTATGTTTATAAAGCTTACTTCAGTGCTGGAGGCAATTGCTGTGTTATTTTTGTGATATTTGTTCTGTTCTTTGCTGCTCAACTGTTTGCAAGTGCCGCAGATTATTATATTACTTATTGGTAAGTGGAAATGGATTTATTGATCGAAAATACTCAAATAATATTGTTCATTCATATTTATACAAGATATGATTGTCAACAATCATGATTCTTATATTAATGCACAATATCATTGCTTACATTAAAAATTGATTGACCCAAAACTTACCTCAGCATTGAATGAATATTATAAACAAAGAAATGAATGAACTAAATGTAACTAAGGTAATGAACTATTTAATATTTTTTGTCAAGGGTGAATTTGGAGCAAGAAGACAATGCAGAGATTAATAAACTGAACAGCTCCAAGAAACAAACTAATGAAACAATATCCGAATCTACAGACACTGATTTCTGGCATTTTTCAAGAGAAACGTCCATTTACATATACTCTGTTATAATAGTTATGCTAGTCATTGTGACCCTGTTACGATCCTTCGCCTTCTTTGCAATGTGTATGAGGGCTTCAACAAATCTACACGATAACATGTTCATGAGCATGACGAGAGCCACCATGCGATTCTTCAACACCAATAGTGCAGGGAGGATTTTGAACAGGTAAATGAAAACCTCAAATGTAATTTAGCAAATACACAATATAGGTACTTTCTCTCATAACCCTAATTCAAAAAAGTGTGTATTCAGAATACACGGTGGAGTGGAACTTATTTTTAGTGGCATTTGATTGAAATTGTACATTTGAAGTAGAAAATACCTATTGGAACTGTGTTCTTTTTCCCCAATCAAATTTCTGTTGTTATAATTGCTCGTTAGTTGTTGAAGCTGGGCCTTAACTATACTGGGCGATGTTAGTCTATTGACCAATAACTGGACAACCTCCCAAAGCGGCTTGGGAAAGTTATCACCCTCAGTATTTAATGAAGCGTGTGCCTTAATTTACCAATCTCAGATAGTTCAGAGACAATAATACACCAAGGAATTTTAATAATATATATATATATATATATATATATATATATATATATATATATATATATATGTATTTTCTAAATAATAACAACAACAACTTATACACCTGGTATAATTTACGGACAAAAATGTATAGAACGTTAGAATGAACTTGAATATAAGATATACTGGAATGTGAAACAAATCTAGTATGCCTAGTAGAATAACTGTTATTCAGTTACCTTGGCGATTGCTAGTATTATTACTTTTTGTCGAATCAAGAGTTGCCTCTACTATGAAATCAAATAAATGAATGGTTCCTTATTACAATATATATATATATATATATATATATATATATATATATATATATATATTCCAAATAAACAGTTTTATTTTCTTACCCTCGACTGGAGAACACACCTCGTTTTAATGTTAATTAATTTTTAATTTGGATTACCGATTTTTTTTACGCGTTCACTGATTCAAAATATGATTATTCAGCTTCTTTTGATTATGGTTTCTATTTGCGGAGTTTACTGAGATACCATTTCGTTGTAGTATGAGACCGTTTCCTCAATTTACACATTCACTATTTTTGATAAACTGGCTATTTTATGAATACTTTACGAAGTCTACACTTGTTTCGTATCAGAAGATGGCTATGCATCTTCACTAGATGGGATTTGATTCTACTCTGATGCTCTTCATACTCTGAAGGTTCTAACTGAACTGACCTCTCCTCTCGGTTATATTTTATGTGTCTGGGGTACTCCGCGGTATATTTCAATCGCATTCCTTGCGCGTTAATGTTTCATCCTGGCTGTCGAAGAATCGTTAATTATCTATTGCGGTGTGGAGATCAATAGCAATATAAATAACCTTTGGTGGAAATCCATTATATCTCAAAGTGGAGTGCTGGTGATGAAGAGGGAAATAATCTCAAAATCGTCTCTACAACATTTATATACTCTAAATAATAAAAAATTGTGCCATTGTTATTCTATCGATATATTCTCTTTTCAGAATGTTTCAACATTAGCTGAAGATGGTTCTGTCTGGTACCAAACATGTCCTCCTCTCTCTTGATTATTTAGAGTAAATAAATGTTACGGAGACGATTTTGAGATTATTTCCCTCATCAATATATATAACTATTCTGTCGTAATTATTTTCGATCTGTTTTACTTTTAGGTCGTCGCTGTCAGCGTAACATACTTATGAGGCTTTTTGATGGGTGGTGTTATAACAATAATTTACGAGAGTTTACCTCTTTGTCAGAACTCCCCCCGCATACCTGCTTCTAATTTAATAGTGGACGGAGGGAAACTGTCGTTCACCTTTTTGTGTCGCGTTCCTTCAGTCAAGGGCATTACAATTTTTACGTTAAAATAACTTGTTTGATCAACAAGCATCACACTGTGAGAATTAATTCCCACAAATCAACCAACGTTTTTTTTACAAGTTACTTTGAAATTGGAACTCTAGTCTTTATTTCATGTTTTTTTTACCTAGATACTAGCCAATTTATTCAAATCGTTATTTCTGTTTGTAGGTTTTCCAAGGATATGGGAGCCATAGATGAACTTTTACCTGCTGCTCTTATAGACTGCTTGCAGATTGGGCTATCTCTTCTTGGTATAATAATTGTTGTTGCAGTTGTCAGCCCCTGGTTGATGATACCCACTTTCCTAATTGGTATTGTTTTTTATTTGCTGAGGATATTTTACTTGAGAACCAGTAGGAACATAAAAAGATTAGAAGGAACTAGTGAGTAGTATATATTCATCATAATTTGAACTTATTGATAGTTTAAAATTGAATTGAATGATAACAAAAAAAAGTGTCAACTACTTTTTGTAGCTCTGAATCTTCCATATCTTCGACATTTGATTCAGTGTCAATGATGAATAATTTTTCAGCTAGAAGTCCTGTTTTCTCTCACCTTAATGCGTCGCTTCTTGGCTTGACAACAATAAGGGCTTTTGGAGCCGAAGAAATCCTGATACAGGAGTTCGATAATCATCAAGATTTGCACAGTTCTGCTTGGTTCAGTTTCATATCTACCTCAAGAGCATTCGGTTATTGGTTAGATTTGGTCTGTATTGTCTACATTACCCTGGTCACATTCAGTTTTTTGCTCATTGGAACAGGTATGTAGTTTTGTAATAACTATAATTTTAAAAGTATGCGCAAATATTCATATTTTGAATCTCCGAGTGTAACCCAACATGTGAGATCATACAACCTTAAATTTGGTTAAATATGTTTATAGTTGAAATATAGTGATAAAATCTTATGTATGCATAGTTTTCCTAGAAGATATTATGTAATATTCGAATGGATGCCGCTCTAATACTCTCCAATCTAGTGAGTGAGACATATTAACAAGACCTTTATGGCCGCTTCTTGTGACGTCATAAGTCCTCTGATTTGCATTTTCCCGAGTTGCCATTGAATTCTTCAAAAAGGAGAAACCATTACAGGAGCATACTGCACATCATTACAAACTGAAGGCAGAAATTGCAAAAAAACAGCCACATTTACAGAAAAAAAAATTTTTTCACCAAGACAATGCGCTGTCTCACACTTCAGCGTTTGCCATGGCAAAAATCCACAAATTACGGTTTGAACTGCTTCTTGGGCGACAAAGATTTTTGTCAAATGAGGAGGAGGCCATCATCTTTGTAAACAATTATTTCGCAGAGAAAGATGACAAGTACTACTTGGACGGGTTAAAGGGATTGTAGACTCATAAATTTGAGAGAGAGAGAGAGAGAGAGAGAGAGAAAGAGAGAGAGAGAGAAAGAGAGAGATATGAATTTACTTTATTGTCCAAGAACCAGAATTTCTTATTGACAAAGCATAGTGTTAAAATTAGAAGAAAAGTGTATATATACATTTATATATACAGAATGAAGTTATAAAACATGTAAAAGAACCATAAACAGTACACATTGAAATTAGAAGTGAACAATTGTCACAGCAGATCAGTATAATATTATATAAGTCATATCAGAGTTTCATTGTAAAATTCCTCAATATTATAGTAGGCTTTTTTCAATAGGGCATCTTTCACAAGTTTCCTAAATTTTCTATAATCATTTATAGTCCTCAGTTCAGTCCCCCGGAAAGCTATACCATATCTCAAATGGGATTCTATCAGAGAATGATAGACCATTTTTGCTATATATGAACTCAATTAATTTGTAACAACCCTGAGAGCATAACATCCCGATGCTAATTTTTTTGTAAGAGCTGCAACATGCTGATCAAACTTCAGTTTCTTGTCTAAGGATAATCCTAGGAATTTTGTATTTTTTTTGTTTTCTAAAAATTGACCGTTCAAGTTTAAATTGGTGCAATCAAAGCTATATTAGTTTTCTTGTGATTAAAGCACAAATAATTTGCTTCGCACCATTGTTGAACCGATTCCAAGTCTTTAGTGATTTTATCTATCATGTTGTCATAATTTTTCCCATGTCAGAGTAGGGTAGTATCATCAGCAACAATGGTGAAGTTTCCTTGGAGAAAAAATGTCTTGTATCTTTGTTGGGTCAGAATTTTTTTCAGTCCACCCACGTATCGTTGATACAGTATCAATGTCAACTCCTATCCTCTTAACCTCTTTTTTTGTTTGTAATTTGTGTTTTGAAAGAATTAGCGATTTATTATCTTTGGGGTCAACTCCTTCGATACTACTGATAAAATGTTTATAAAAAGAATCCTTGGATTCAATATTGGAATGTCACGTTTGTGTGTCTAATAAATGTCGGCCGTTTTATTGCAGAGCATCCAGACAAATCTCCACTGAATCACAATACAACACAGCTATTGATAAATGTGAGGTTATATCTCTCCTCTCTGGTTAATGGGTTTCATCCCTAGACATATGCCCAGCATCTGCTCCTTGCGGGAAATCCGTCCCCATCCGACCTCTAACCGGCATAGACAAAGACTTTTCTGAATGTTGGGATGCAGGTTGCCTTGCTCTAAATACTGCATCCCATATTGATTCATTTCGGGACAATCACAACATAGAATGTATCATGGTAGGCCTTGTTACTAACTCCATACGCCACCTAGGAGTAGCACTGTTAATTTGAACGCAATAGCGAATCGTCGAAGGACATCCTCAGCCCGGCTACAAGATTTATAATTTAAATTCTCACTATTTGAATTAAATATCTATGCCCTGGCTGAGAATCGAACCCAGGACCACTCAGTCTCGAGTCGGACGCTAAACTACTGCACCATCACCCCCAAAAGTAATAATAATAATAATAATAAAATGTCTTTATTTTAATTATCCTCGGCGAAGTCCAGTTAGACTGCTCAACTCAACCGAGTACCAGTTACAAATAAATTATTTCATACAGAATAATGCCTACATATATATATTATAATTAACAATCACGGGGAGTAACAGGTATGTTCAAATAACTAAAATGTGACATGTAAATAATGCAAAGAATGCGAAAGGAGAACGCTAATATAATTACAACATATAAAACAAAATGTTATAGAACCATAAGGTATTCCTTAAAGGCTCTTTAAATCCATAAGATGATTTGTTCTTGATAGGAGTTGGTATGGAGTTAAATATTTTTACCGAAGAATGAGAAAATGACCTTTTGAATGCAGCAGTGTTATGCCTGGGTATTACAAGTAGGTTTCTATTTCTGGTGTTTACATCATGCACAACCGACCTATATGACATTTTTTTTCTAATATACGAGGGGGTTCCTTTTTCTAATACTTTATGAACAAAACATGCAAGGTGAAGTTTCCTTCTGTCCTGCATATCAAGCCACCCTAGTTCAGCTCTGAATGGAGTTATGTGGTCTCGTAATCTTAGTGAACAGATGAAACGAATACATGAGTTCTGAATTCTTTGAATTCTAGTTGAAGTTCGAATATCAAGACATGGTCCATAAATAATATCGCCATAATTTGAGTGGCTCAAAACTAGTGATTCACATAACTGTTTTTTCAATTCTTTGTTTAGTATTGTTCTGTTGCGGTAAAGATTTCTTAATGACATATAGCTTTTCTGGACTATATGCTTAATATGCGTTTTGAACCGTGAAATCATCATCAATGAATAGTCCCAAATTTTTTATTGCTCTACAGGGCTCAATACTCACACCATTGATTACTACTTCTTCAGTAGCATAATCACTATTACCAAAACATATCATTTGTGATTTAGTGGGATTTAATTTCAAACCATGTTTATTGGAGTATTTCAATATTTTATCAGGAGTATCATTGATTTTTGTAATGACCATGTCAGCATTATCTTTGTTGAAACTTGCATACACTTGAGTATCATCAGCAAATTGATGTATATAACAGTCACCAGAAAGTTCTTTTAGATCCATAGTATAAAGTAAAAAGAGTAGCGGCCCTAGTATTGAGCCCTGAGGAACTCCTCAAGGTAATGGCATTGCACTTGAACTGGTGTCCTCTAGGACAACATACTGACATCGGTTGGAGAGATAGCTTCCAATTAATCCTATGGTTTCCTTAGATAAACAGTAATAATTTAGTTTCGCCAATAATAGATTATGACCCAGGGTATCAAAAGCTTTACTATAGTCTAATGTAACCAGTAATGATGTATTGCTACCATCAGTTGCCTGAAATATATCATCTAATACTTTAGTTAATGCTGTAATTGTACTATGCCCAGACCTAAAACCAGATTGGCAATCAGAAAATAGTTCATTCTCTGTGAGGAAACGTAAAATTTCATTGAAAATCAGTCTTTTGAACATCTTGGTTAGCACTGGAAGCCTACTGATAGGTCTCAGATCAGACAGACATTTAGGATTTGAGACCTTTGGTAACGGTAAAATAACTGCATTTCTCCAATTTATAGGAAAATATCCCTCAAGTAGGCAGCAAGTGAATATGTGAGCGATAAATGGCAATAAAAAGGGGCAGCACATTTTTATCATATGGAGGGTTATTCCATCAGAACCTTCTGTCTATCTACAGCCTCCAGAACGTCATGCTCCCGAAAGGGTTCAATTTTGCAGTGGTCTAGGTTATAATTCACTTTATGGGTATTATAATACTGTACAAGATCATCATCAACTTGACACTCTAATGCATTGACAGAGTTAATGAAATGGCAATTGATAGCTTCAGCATCATTCAAGTCAGGTGGTAATGATGTATCAGATTTCTTAGAATGGATATTCAACTGTTCAAGTGCTTTCCAGGTATCTTTCCGTTTCTTTTTAGTTCTGTGAATTTCATTCAAATAATTCTGCTTCTCAGTCCTAACTGCCGCGGTGAAATCATTTCTTGCTCGCTTGTATGCTTCCCAATCATCCAAGTTTTTTGTTGATTTGTACTTGGCAAGTAATTTGTTTCTTTGTTTTTTCATGATCTTTAAATTATTAGTCATCCAAGGAGCCCTCGGTTTAGTCGATCTTACTTTCCTAAGCGGAGCATGACGATCAAAAACAGATTTAATATTATTGGTTAATATATCAACTTTTATGTCAATATCCTCTGTAAAAAATATTTCTTGCCAATTCTGCATTTGTAATTCCATTTCGAAATCAACATGAATGCACTGAAGTCTCTGTAAAGTATATACTTGATTTTATTTTGAGTTGACAAAACACCAGTTGGTGATCAGTGACTTGATGCATGTCGACATGTTGTGCTTCACCATCAATCAAGTCAATATCACCAACTGCTATGATATCTAATAAGGTATTACAGTTTTTAGTAATACGTGTTGGGGCTTTTATTATTTGAGTAATATTAAATAAATCCAACAAATCTGTGAGCAAGTAAGGTTATTGAATGACACTAATGACAGCTAAAGTTCAGGGTAGAATGAAATAATAGCTCAACAAAGTTCCCGCAGGCGCATTTTCCATTTTTGCACTTGATTATTGCATGAACGCTCAAAGTACTTCAAGGTTATGCATTGGGACTTGTGTATTGAGTTAACCATCTATTTCGAAACTACGGTGTTTAGCTTTTATGAATTAATAAATGAAATTATGCTTATGCTTCCGTTAAATACTTCGTTAGCCTCCAGGGTAATTTCGAAAGTATCAAGGTTGACTGCATCCATTATGCTGGTTGTTTGGATTATAATTCAATAATGAAGCCCCATATATAAGAAAGAAGATAAAAGTAGTTGGAGTAAAGGGACAAGGTATAAAAATATGTTGGATAATATAATTAGATAATGATTCATGTTTGTCTTGAGAAAAAAATATGTACAAGCTAATTCATTGGGCAAATTAATGATCATTATATATTTGTCCACAAAAGGTATGGTTCCTTGAGATTTGAAAAATAATTTTTACTATGAGTAGTTTCATAAAATTTTAAAGTTTGTCAAAAAAAGTCAATTTGATATTTTTTTATAAAATTCCCAAAAACCACTGAATTGAGAAATGTATATATCTACAGGGTGTTCTCGAAGGTGAGGCATTTTTTTCAATAGGACATAGAATTCATAAAAATAAGTGATTTCCCAAAAATTCAAATATACGAAAGTAGCGAAATATCATTGATCGAAAATTGTTGAAATTGTAGAAAATTCAAGTACAATTTCATAACAGCCTGTTGATGTCAAGATAGTGTGCACCAACAGAGCGCTTTCAGTCAGTAGCCTACCTGACTTCGTGAAGTGTGTATGTGATCAGCTGATAAATGAGTTTTTTCAGTCTCTATATTTCTTTTTGTTTAATGGCACATATTCATAAGAATGAACTTATAGATTACTTTTAATACACGGGAAATGCAGACATAGTGCAGCAGCAGCATGTGTTTTATACACCGGAAAATTTCCTTTGAAGACATCACCGAAAATATCAAATGTTTGTGAATTTAGAGCAAAGGGGTCATGATACGGGGTGTTTGACAGAACGAGGAAGACATAGAAGAAGGCCTATATCATCCGAAGTGGCCGACATTGAGGGAGAAATCCTAGAAATTGTCAAAGACGTTTCATTAACAAGCACTAGGTCCATTGCAAGTTAATTGAAGTGGCTCACAATAAAGTATGGAATACAATAATGACTTTATCCATACTATGATCTAAGTGTACAAGCATTACAACTTAACGATTGCCCGGCAATAGTTGAATTCTGTCAGAGGCTTCTAAATGAGCATCATGACAATGACAATTCTACAAAACTCATTTTGGCAAATTTTTCAACATACCAGGGCTATAAATAGGGCAATTTTTGCATCAAACAAATAGTGATACTTTGGAAGAATTTTCGTAAATACACCAGGACCGTACTAGGAAAAAAAATTAGTTAGTTTTGCACTTCGTTATTTTGCGACTTCAATATATGTAAGATTCTTGTTGAAATGATATATTTTGATGAGCTCCACATCCATTTTAAAAAGATGGCTCATCTTTGAGAATACCCACGTATACATATATATATATATATATATATATATATATATATATATATATTACATCAATATGTTTTTTTGTTTTTTCACTGAAAATTATGAAAATTCGAATATTTCGAACAAAAAATTTAGTCTTTTGTTGAATCGATATTAGTAGTAACTGTTTCTGAGAAAAAAAAAACTTCTGAACATGCACTAACATTTTTTAACCTAATTCTCTAGGAAATGACTATGCCTATGGATTCGATGAACACTTTTTTGTGTAGAGTCTTTCAGTTATAATACATTCTAATAGAAAAGATTTTTATTTTATAAAGGTTAGCGCTCTTTACCTATCCTGAAAATCAAGCGGTTTGTTACTTATTTTTCGCGAGTACTATCACCATCCATAGAAATGGGTCAATGATAGCTGATATGTATGTAATACAAACTAGTAACCGTTAATTGAATTGAATTTTTTTGCAAGGTACTGAGCATTTTAAGTTGAGTTGCTTACAATATTATTTGTGCGATCCATTCATAGGTAATGACCTTTTCAAAAAGAGTTGAATAATTTGTTGTTTCAGTCCTCAGAACAACTTTATAAAAGATTTTTGTAGTTTTTTGAATGGTTTGTGTTGCATTTGTATTAATAATACCATGCTTAATTTCATCATAATAGTTAGAGAGCTGTTATAACAAAAAACGACCTGTGTTGCAGGAAGTCTTCCATTATGATAAACATGTTCTTTGAGCCCCCACCAACGCCCTCTGGTACGTGTCATTTGTCTGAACACTTTCTTCTTTGCAAATGATGGCCAATGGAGATACAGGTCGAAATTACCCATCGTGAAGGTCGTCTTGCAACTTGCAAAATTGATAGTCCAAGTCGCCATGAATCAGGTGGTATATCTTTTTTGGCGTAAAGTGGCCGTAATAAAAATTTAGAGCAAAAAAGCCAACAATTTTTTGGAATTTTTAGGCACCTGTGTTGAAGTAAGTAAACCTTTTCATCTTGTTCTTTGAGAGTCTTAGAGTAGGAAAATCTATTCCCAAGACGAAAACCTGGTTATAGAAATTTTATGGGTTAGGTTGAAAAATCCAATATTGAGCAGTAGATTTGGTCGCCTATTTTTCGAAATTCTGAAGGAAAACGTATTGCATAATTTTTTTCCAAATCATAGACATCCAAGAAACAGAGAAAACCAAATGCAAGACGTTCTCACCCCTTGGAAAATTTGCAAAGTAGAACGTGTTCAGACAAATGGCACGTACCGGGGGTTGGTGGAAGCTCAAAGAACATGTTTATCATAATGCAAGACTTCCCTCAATACAGGTAGTTTTTTGTTATTACAGCTCACTATAATTTTAATTTCAGAATGGCTGGATTCTAGTTGCAGAATGTTTTTTTTTATCACCGATATTTTTCTAAATAGCTCAGTTTGCGATCCCATTTTGAGACGGCTCTGCTGACAGAGGCAAGACATTTTTCCAAAACAGATACTTCTGATCTTCTCATACTCATGCAAATTTCCCTTTTGCTTTCTGCGGTTTCTATTCATAACCTGAAAGGCATTCTAATCAAACTTCATACAGACATATTGCCGTATATAGTTTTAGATTATGAATGACATATAAAGCAAATCATTCCTCAATATACGTCCGGAATATATAATAAACATAATCAATGTTTTTCAGAAAAATTCGGTGGAAATGTTGGCCTTGCCATAACTCAAGCCATTGGTCTGACGGGTATGTTCCAGTGGGGCATGAGGCAATCGACTGAACTGGAAAATCAAATGACATCTGTCGAGAGAGTAATAGAATACAGTTCTATCGAACATGAAGCTGAGCTGGAATCGGCTCCAGGCAAAAAACCTCGCGAATCGTGGCCAGAAGAAGGAAAGCTAGAATTCAAACACGTCTTCTTGAAATATTTTCCTCAAGATCCGTTTGTGTTGAAGGATTTAAATTTCGTCATCCAACCAAGAGAAAAAGTTGGTATAGTAGGAAGAACGGGAGCTGGAAAATCTTCACTGATAAACGCCATTTTCCAACTGACAGACACAGTTGGAGAAATTGTGATAGACGGGATCAACATTTCATTCATTGGCCTGCATGATTTACGTTCGAAGATTTCCATCATTCCGCAAGAACCTGTTTTATTCTCAGGTACCATGAGGAAGAATTTGGATCCTTTCGATGAATATTCAGGTTGGTATTCAATAGAACAAATTCAATAATGATGAAAAATTATTGCAGCATTCTTAATATCTGAACTTCCGAGTGATAACACTTAATAGATTCATAATATTCAGTACTTCAATTATTCACTTTTTTTCAAAATGAGCAACAAATAATTTTTATGAAATATCTCCAAGTCATCTATTGGAAGGTACAGATTATTTGTCCATTTTTAAGTAGTTCTCTATTTGTGGAACATGTGAAATGTTGATCTTTTTGGTAGATCAGGAAATTTTGCATTCGATGGAAAATTTCTAGCACGTTCTATTTTTAGCCCAAAACATTTTCCTATATTTTTTTAGTTATACTTCAAAATAATGCATTTCTTGACATGTTTTTTGGGTAACCTTCCACAGTCTGAAAATGAAAATATAATCAGGAAAATCTATACAAGTGTAGAAAGGGCAAACTAATTAGTTCACCCCGATAAGTTACGGCGTTCACCAAATTATATTTCCTATAGAAAAATGATTCAATTTGTCAGTAACTTATCGTTCCCTGAATATGCCTATAAAAAATTGTGAAAATTGAGAAGATACTTCTTTACATAGTTTTTGATTGACGTTTCGGGGACTATATCTGCCCCCGTTCTCAAAATCTTCTAAATCTCCTTTAATTGTTTGAATAATTTGGATTTTTCTTGCAGTCTTTTTTGCTTTTTCAAATGACGGATGTAAGATAATTGAAATTCAGTATCTCCAACATTTAAAAACGAAATTAACAGGTTGAAGGACACTAAGGAACCGCACTCGATGCTGAAGTGGACACTAGTATTTTTCCAACAAGTGAATAGTAGAGGCACTTATTTAGACTTAGTTTTCTCTAGTGTTTATGAGTTGTAAGTTTCCCCTGCTATTTTCTAAAATGGTTCTCATATGAATTAAAACAAATAATCTCGGAGAAGAAATGACAAACTCATCCGCAATGAGGAGCATATGTTGTTCACTCAATTAAGATTTGAATGTAAGGTTCTTAAAAAGTCTGCTGTTATTTGAATACTATCTTAGAAAGTACTTAAGTGATAAGAGAAACTCAAATAATATACCTAAATCAATGACTTACAAAGACACTTTGTCTACGGATGTCCCTAGCACGGTTAACTATTTTGCCGATTTTTTTATTATTTCCATTGTGATAAGACAATCAAATCAGTCTTTCTACTTGTGCATTAGATCTATTTTTGATGCCTTTTGTATGATAAAATCGAAATTTTCAAGTGTGCGTATTTCCAAAAGTGGATCAAAAGAGGGTATTACCAACTAGAGGGTAATTAATATGCATTCAATCTGACATTGACTTTTAGATAGTTTAGGCAGCAGGGCACCATTGGCTGGTCAGGTTGACAAGAGTCTAATTGATATCCGAGCCAAGCAACGTCGGGCGCGTTTAGTACTTGAATGGGTGACCACCTGACAAGGAAGGTGCACGTAAAATGCCCTAACTGTTAGCGTAATAGACGCATATTCGCAGCTGCAGGCGTCTTATTAATGAGCACGAGATAAGACGATAGATATGCCATCCTTCGGAGGGGACATTAAGATGGCGGTCCCGAGTACATAGATGTTGAGCTCGTTAAAGAACCCTACCTCTGAAATAACAGAGGATTCGGCAAAAATTTCCGGTTGGGGGGAGTGTGCTCATCGGCGTCGGTGTTTAGCCTTGGTCGCAGACATAGGGCAACGTTAAATAAAGCAATAAAAAAAAAGTTAAGTCAGCAAAATGATAACGATTGTTTGCAGACCATTGATAATACCAGAGCTGCATGGGTTCACAAATGGTCAATCTACTATATCCAACATATTATACTACCAATACTTCATAACACCAGCACTTTAGAGGTGTGTACAGGTTAATGCTATAATTTATTGATACAAAAACTGGCAGGATATTTGAATGGATAAGCAGTTATCTAATAGGTCATTCTCAGTCAGTTCTCTTGAATACTTTCAGAACCTCTAGCAGTAAAATCAGGAGTACCACAGGGATTCCAATGTGGTCCTTCCTTGTTCTGCCTCTTCATCAATTCAAAAATTCATAATTCAGAGTTTCTCCTTTTTACAAGCTTTTATTAAGTTTCACCTGTCCCGGTGTCTGTCTGACTGTAATCAAATCTTGCAAGTTAAATTTGACCCAATTCTAGTTGCCCATTAACGTGAAATTTGGCAGGTGTTCCTGGTTCCCGTGACAATGCATTATGGAATTTTTGTTAGAGATAAAACTAAATTTCGGCTCCAAGTTGGCGGATGAGATTCGTGTTTATGGTCCGATTCGACTCAGAATTGGTATGTGGGGGTTTTCGGGTCAAAGATTATGAATTTTTTGTCAAAATTCATAAAATAAAAATAGCTTCTCCAAGATGGCCGACGATCACTGTGATTATGGTCCGATTCTATTCAAAATTGATGTGGGGGTTTTCGGGATCAGAAATTATGAATTTTTATTAAAATTCAAATTCAAGTGGCGAAAAGTTTTGTAATTAGGGTCTGATTCGATTTAAAATTGGTAGGGGGGTTTTGGGGGTCAAGATTGGTTTGTAAAATTCATGAAATTAAAATGGCGGACGATCTCTGTGATTATGGTCCAATTCTATTCAAAATTGGTATGAGGAGGTTTTTGGGGTGGGAGATTATGAATTTATAGTCAAAATTCATAAATTCAAGATAGCGGCTCCAAGATGGTACACAAGTTTTGTGATAATGGACCGTTTGTATTCAAAATTGGTATGTCGGGGTTTTTGGGGTCGGATATTATTAATTTAGTCAAAGATTATTGTTTTTTTGACTGAATTCATAAATTGAAGATGGCACCTCCAGGATGGCAGACGAGTTAATATTTAGATGGTCTTCTCATTGAAGAACTAGAAAGGAAAAATACCTCATAATGACGATGCATTAACAGCAGCATTAGCAAATGTTCCTCAACGGTTTCCAGTAGGTCACATCCACAAATTCAATTTGAATACTACTTAAAAAATAAGTTATTAGATACAAAAACGGGGCTGTGAAGATCTTAGGATAATATTAGACAGCAAGTTTTGTTTTAAAGACCATGTGAACTTTGTATCTTGAAGAGCGCTTAAGGTCATCAAAACTTTGGATAAATATTTTAGTTTTCATGAATTTTAAGTATGTTTAACTTTTTTTCAATATCTTGGAACTTTTATATCTGAATCTTTACTATAATGTACTGTATTGAAATCAACTCAATTTAGATTCATATCATCACTATGTTTTCTTTGAACTTTAGATAAGTCCCTGACTACTGTCCTCAACACCTAATTACTGTTTTCTTCCAAAAATGCTCAAAAAGTATTTTTATGTAAAATATGTCAAGAGTGCATTTATTTTTTCAACAATTCTCTTATACTTTTATTTTTTTTTAATGCTCCTGACAGAAATGTATGTCTCAGTATTGTATGTTTATTTATTTAGTATAGCTACAGAGTAAAAACTCCAAATGGCACAGTCCTAAATACATTAAATCACAGATTTGAAGAAAAAAATGAGACAGGAGAATTGTAAAATTTGAACATACAACGTACAAGGTACCTTAGCTAATGATCTGGGGGATACGTCTTGACAGACCGCAAATGCTCAATGGGTGAAAGTTTCACTTGAAAAATATCTCAGTCAGAATACAATCATTATAATTCAAAACAAGTCTTTGGACTAATGCCTTATAGCCAAAATTTGTCCTGTGTATTTCTTCTTAGAATAATTTCTGTGTTCTGGTTCATCTTTGGGAACTCTTAAATGTACAGCCTTCAACAATTCACTGCATTTGATGGTTCCATTTGAAATGTTATATAAAAATATAAGTAATTTTATATTCCTTACAATACTATTAATAAAAACTTTTAACAAAAAATTAAACGGACGAAATACGGAACTGAAAAGTAAAAAATAAAATAAATATTCTTAGTCTCAATAACTAAGCTCCTAAACTAATGTATGTAACTAATTTTGAGTCGGCGCCAAACAAACAAGCAAATAAATTAGGTAAGGCGTAAAATGATGGTATCGAGTTGCGTGGTGACATTCTAATAATTTTGTTGAAGTAATTTAATGATCTTCGTTGATTGTTCGTTTGGCGCCGACTCAAAATTATTTACTTACATTAGTTTAGGAGCTTAGTTATTAGAACTGAGAAGGTTTATTTTATTTTTTACTTTTCAGTTCCGTATTTCATCGGTTTAATTTTTTGTTAAAAAGTTTTATTTTTCAATTTTTTGTGGCTGAAATCTACTAATTACTACCTACTTGTTTTTTTATTACTTCCAAAATACTTACTTACCCACCTTACTTCAACTATTACCAGTTAAATAATATGATTATCTACTTTTACTATTTGTTGTAATATAAATTATTTTTGTTGTTCTGGTTAGTTTATTTCATTACTTTGTATATCATTCCATCCTCTCATAAATATAATGATTGTGACGGAGTGGAACAAAAATAATGACAGTAGCAATCTGTCATTGTCAACTACATATGTGTGTGCCAATGTTCACAAGTGAAAAATCAATTATCCCCTATTTTTCTACCCGTAAGGGTGGATAATTTCATTCGAAATCCAAACATGGGCCCTTAAAAAAAAATACCAAATCGAAGAACCCAGTACAAAGTTATGCCTGATAGAATCGGTTAACGGACCAGAATTCAGAGGGTGAGTGATCAATATCCTTCATTTTGCTACCTTTAGGGGTGGGTTTCATCTCTTAAATCCAAATGGGACCAACTTCGAAGTACACCTTATCCACTGAAAAAAGAATTATCGGAATCGGACGTCTCAGTAAAAAGTTATGCGTGATCATACATAAAAATATATATATATATATATATATATACGCGTTGACTAGAGAACCTCCTCCTTTTTGGTTTCGTCGGTTGAAAAGGGTTTGAATGGCTCTAGTGTCGTTTATATTTTTGGTGTTTTGCTTGATGAAACCTAATAAATGGAAACCTTTTGTAACAATGAAGGTTATATGTTGGTTGAAGGTTAAGTCTTTGTCAAAAAGTACACCTACGTCGTTTTTACCAGACTCTGGTGATGTATTCTTCATAGGTGTTACTATCTGGATTGAGCTAAGCTGTCCCGATTTTCTTGCAAGTTCTTTGGGTTGTCGTTGTAGGGCTTCAAATCATCAGCATACATTGTAAGAGTCTTCTTCTCTCTACAAGCATACTTTGGCGCCTCTCACTAGTTTCGGATTTGCCTCGGGCGCCACCTTCAGTTATAGTGGGAAGGACACTACTCTGGGCAGTCTCAGCGAAGGAAATCAAACACTCCAGGGGTCATTATATTATTGACTAATGCTTCGGGGCCAGAAGGAAAGGCTTCAATTGCCCTTGACTGGGCTGAATACCTGGGTGTTAACTGCGCACTAGATGATTCTACTCAGAATTATAAATAAGGTCAAAGAACACTCAATTTAAAGTAATTATCACAATTGTTTTATTCATAAAACCAACTCAACAGGTGGGACGGCAGTCTACGAATTATATTTTCATGACTTCAAATAACGGAGCTGGTTCTTGATTATTTTTAGGGGTCTTGGTTGCTTATAAAAACGGTGAAATAGTAACTTCGTTACAAAATTAAACAGGTGAAGTGTCTGAAGCAAGTGGTTGCATCGTTAATAAATAGTATGAACCGAACTGGACTAATGTGAGAACCTTGGGGCACTCCAGAAGACACAACTATTTCCTTAGACTCCAATCCACTCACATATGAACTAATCAAATTCAAGAAGTGTCTCTCAACACCATAAGCTTCTAGTTTCTTCAGAAGCAGAGAGCGGCAGACACTGTCAAAGGCTTTTGCCAAATCTGTATTTATGACATCTAATTGCAAACCAGATTCAATAGTTCCTATGAGGAAATCCTGATATACACCAAGCCCTTGAGATAATGTCTATCATATTCATGGATGTAGTCATTTGAAAATAGTTTGTTTTCTCCATTAACAACCTCAACATCTTGTCATATTATTCAAGAAGGAAATTGATATCATAGAGTTAAACTTTTTTGCAAAATGATTCTTTCGTTTGTATGAATAATTTTTTTCTTAATTTCAGATGAGGTTTTATGGAGAGCCCTAGAAGATGTCGAATTGAAGGAAGCTGTGGAAGACCTCACCTCAGGTCTGAACTCGAAAATGTCCGAAGGTGGTTCAAATTTCAGCGTGGGACAAAGACAGTTGGTCTGTCTAGCCAGAGCCATCCTTCGAAACAATAAAGTCCTCGTCTTGGACGAAGCCACTGCCAACGTGGACCCACAAACAGATAGTTTGATACAAAAAACTATTCGAAAGAACTTTGTTGATTGTACCGTACTAACCATAGCCCACAGATTGAATACCGTGATGGATTCTGACAAGGTTATGGTGATGGATGCTGGCATGATGAGAGAGTTGGATCATCCATATCTGTTATTAGAAAATCATGACAGTATTTTCTACAGCATGGTGCAACAGACGGGTAGAGTCATGGCAGAAACCCTTTATAACATAGCTAAGCACAGTTATGAACAATTAACTAGGAGTTAGTAGGAATTTAAAAGAATTATAGATGAATCATGTGTTTTTTAAATATTTTTGTTACGTTATGTTTTTTAAGTCGTAGATCTCGTAACTATGTTGATTAACGTTTTAATTTTCAAATTAGTTTGGAATTCTGACCAGTGTGTGATTTATTATTCATATAAGTACTTCAAGTTTACTGTACTTACGAATTCCAATACCAAGAATAAAAATTCCACAATAGTATTTTGAAAAGGTACACTTACAAATTGTTATTTTTGTAACTGTTGAAGAATTTCATTTCGGCAATAAAATATATATTGTTCAAACTGTGTTCCCAATTCATTCATTCATTCCCAATTCAAGTATTTTGAAATGGCTCAAAATTTTATTCAAATTTCATCACATCAAGTATTGTCCAATATTTTTTTTTTCTTTATAATTTATTCCAAAGTTTTTTCAGGTACCTCCAGGCAATCTGAATTCCTCCATATTCCATTTCCAGTAAAGTGGTGTTCCTTTTCCATCAAATAAACCATGAGATTTAGTTTAGTCACTTGATTCAGAGAATTAAATTTGATATTCTTGTCTTTTCTCACTTGGTTCAGGGCATTCTGGACTTTTTCTCTAAAACAAAAACAGGAAATATTCAAACCCTACAATGCTGATAAAAATCTTTATCTATAATCTGAACAACCAAAATCATATACCGGGTGACACAGGATATCATGCCACCCCTGTAACTTCTGCATTCGTCAATGGATTTTTCTGGAATTTGATAGTGTTATATAAGCAACCATTTCGGATTTGATCACATTACAATCCAATATGGCGGACTTCCGGTTTTTCTGGAAATGCCAGTAACTTTGTTTTTTCAAATGGAACACCCTGTATATTTTTACATATTCAAGTTCAACAGGTCAAAACAAGTCCAAACCTTATGTCAAATGTCATTTTTTTTAACAATTGAATTTAAAATTATTTTTTTATTTTATCGTGGATAAATGAGATTTGGTCGAAGCTATTCACAATGAGTCGCAAAAAACAGAAAAACTTAATTTTTTCTGAAAAATAATTTTTTGTGTCACTGGTTAATCAATTCATTTTGATCAAAAATTCTTTTTTTTCAAATAAAACCCCTAATTACATCATTTTTGTATTTCGGTGCAGTAACAAATTGTATACATTCAAAAATCTACAACTAGTTCATGAGTTTTCTGGCAGTTCGAATAATTTTTCAACTTAGTAAGCTGTGGAAAACAACATTTCTGAATCTTGTCAACTAATTGTGTAAGTTATACTTATAAGCATGATAATGGTGTTTTTTTTTAATTCTTCTAGCGTTTTCTCGACTGACATTGCATTGGTATTCCAATTCCCGCGTCGAAGCGGTTGGATCAAAATCAACATAAGCAAAACGTTCATTTCTGCCTCCTCACTTACGATCATCTTCTCCATTGTTGGGTTCTTTTGGAAATCTTCTCTCCACATTTTTTTTTTTATCCACGAGGTAAAATAAAAAAACCATTTTAATTTCAATTGTTTCAAAAAACTGACATTTGACATAAGGTTTGGACTTGATTTGACCTGTTCAATTTGAATATGTAAAAATATACAGGGTGTTATATTTGAAAAATTAAAGTTGCTGGCATTTGCAGAAAAACCGGAAGTTCGCCATATTGGATTGTAATGTGATCAAATCCGAAATGGTTGCTTATAAAACTGCACCGAATTTCAGAAAAATCCGTTCACGAATGCAGAAGTTACAGGGGTGGACTGATATCCTGTGTCACCCGGTATATCCTAGATAGGAAATTTCTCAAGGAGCCTATTGGAGTAAAATAATTACACCAAGTTTATTTAATTAAATGACACATTAGGGGTGGTGACAATGAGGGGTGAGGAGTAGAGTTAGATCATGCAAAGTGCATCAATTCAGCCTCAACACCAATTGTTTTGAAAAAGAGTGACAAAGGGTATGGAGGGGTTAAAATTGACCAAAAACAGCATGACATATTTTATTGACTGCCTTCTGCATGAGTTAAATAATTTTCCCCTCAACCCTTTTGGTCACCATGGCTTTATCGCCATTTTTTACATATTTATGTTATCAAATGGCTATAAATTTTGTAATAATATAAAAGTTTATGAGTGATTTTAGAAACTTAGTGAGAATGCCAAAAAATATATAATTTGATGACAGAGCGTGTGATTCTTCAACATCAATTTAAAAAAAATCTACTGACAATAGGGAAAGTTTTTTATATTTCTCGGAAAATATATCTTCAAACCTAGGACCATTTTTTTTGCTTAATTAATATGTTTTTTGCTACTTTTGGGTCATATAATTTTACTTATATGAATATACCATTAATAATTACCAACCTTACATTCACAATCATCAATTGATGACATAAAAAAACATCCCATTAAGCAAAAAATTCAAGTCAATTTTACAAGTAAAATGTATTTAGAACAACTTGAGTAATCCAACATCACTGGCTAAATATTTTTAATATCCAAAAAAATAGTAACGGGTTGAGGAAAGTGGATTGCAACATATTGAGAAAAAATTATTACCACACAAGGATTTAGATCGAGAATTACCTACAATTCGATGTTCGAACCTTCGCTGCCGACATAGTTATAACGCTTCTTGGAATATATGTTGACCAAAACATTATAGAAATAAGTACTAAATTATCATCTATTCAGAATCAGAATCATTTATTCATCACAAAAGAATACACACAGTGTGGTGAGGACTACAGAATGTGTAACTTTAACTTATCAACTTGGTCAAAAAGATACATATGCATATAGTGTGTGTGTGACTTTGCTACACTATACACGTTTTGAAGTGGCTCTCTGTTTTTGCTAGCTACTAGTTGAAAAAGTCGATTATAATCAGTGATTTTTACCCGTTGTATTGAGTAAGTGATTACCTACAAATACATAGTAACATCATCGCAATATCTTAACTGGGAACTTAGATATTTGATAAAACCTACCCGTCAAGCCCTGATTCCAATTAAAAGGACAAATAAAAACGCTGCCTGCCGTTTTTATCTCGGAGATAAGCCTAATTAGTTTTTCTTTACTGATGAGTATGAAAAGCCAAGAACACCTAGAGGACAGTGGCGTATCATTCATGGCCCAACAATTTCAGTTATTGAATTCACAACTTGCCACCCTATCTGCCGGCATGAATGATATAAGAGCCTTATTGGCAGAACAAAACGAAAAAATAGATGGAAGTATGACGCACATTATTAATCTGAGAGAAGAAAATGAGTCATTGAAAGTTAGAGTAACAGACCTAGAAAAAAAATTGGATGCTACTTCAGTCCCAACAATATATGCAGAACTAACTTCGAGATTGGATCGAGAAAAGAATGTGATAATATTCGGCATCGATGAATCTGAAGATGACACTAAGGCGGTGTCAGATATTTTACTTGAGCTCAATTTACCCAAACCACCCAACCCTATCAGGATGCACAGACTGAGTAAACAAGATATGCCCAAAATACGCCCTCTGAAGGTAGAATTTTCGTCTCGACAGGAAGCCCTCTCAATTTTAGCCAAAAGACCAAATTTGCCTCTGAAAGAGTTTCCCAATGTGAACTTCAAAAATGACTACACACCGAGATTTCGTGAAGAACTTATGTCAATGTATAAAGAAATTGAACAAAGAAGGGCCCATGGAGAAAACCTTCGTATAAAATTTGTTTCCGGCCAGCCGACAATAGTCTCCGTCACCCCAAAATGACCTCGCGATGAAGAAGAACCTCCAAATAAGAATGCTGCTAAAATAAACAAGGAAAAAGCTAATTCTTCAAAAAACTAGTACTCAAATATTGGAACTGTCATGGATATAAGAATGTGTTTAATTTGGATGGGACTGACTTTGATATTTTGTGCCTGACTGAAACCTGGCTTACCTATGGTATTTCGATTGTTCCTGATAACTTGGCAGATTTCGATTATATAACATCCAATGCTACAAAAGAAAAATCTTTGGGTAGGCCTAGCGGTGGTATGTGCATTTTTTATAGAAAACTTCTTGGAGTGACTGTACTATATAAATCAGCATACCTGCTTATTTGCTTGTTCAGTATGAGTGATCATAAATTTATTGTTTGTAATGTGTATTTCAAACCATCTTTAGAGATAGGACAAACTCTTGCTTCCAAATTCTTTTAGCTGACCTTCTAGAAAAAATACTGATACGCTAATAGTCATTGCTGGTGACTTCAACAGCAGAATTGCTTCTCACGGTACTGTCCCTCATGAAATTATTGAAGGCTCAAATATATTTGAAGATCGTATAAGTTCAGACATAACAATAAATACTAGAGGTAGGCAGATTATTGATTTCATGGATAATAACTCATTTTGTGTATTGAATGGTAGAACATCGTTAGATACACCGGGTCAATTTACATATATCAGCAAACTGGGGAAGAGTGTGGTTGATTTGGCATGGGGAAACAATATGTTCATTGCGGACGTGAATAATTTTTAATCTACTGTTAAAGTTACATATACAAGTTACCCGCACTCTTGCACAGTTACGCATGGCCAATCATTTTAAAATTAGGTTCACATTGAACGGAATTGTGTATTCGATCGATCCAGAAGTAACATGCACTGTTTGCAATAGTAATAAGGCCAAAACTTTATTTCATATCATCTTCGAATGCCCGATTTACACTGTTATCAAACGAAATAAACAATACCTTCAGAATTTGGATGAACTTTCCATGCTTTAGAGAATATAACTATTCCAGTAGCCAAACGAATCTCAGAATATATCTGGAATATTCTCAGGCTACGTTTATATTGAGTGAATGATGATGGTTAGTTTATTATACTTTTGAGATGTTACAATCCACTGTTAACAGATTGTTATGGGATTAATTTATCTTTATATGTATATATGTATATTTTTGTACTCTTACACACACATACTTCTTGCTGTAAACCCGTTTCTAGAAGCAATAAAATGATTATTATTATACATATGCATATAAAAAAGATTGAATAAAAGTGATAAAATGGTATTTTCTAGTTAAAAGAAATTCATTTAGCATAACATACAATTATTTATTTTACTCGATAAGTACTATGGCCAGAAGTAGATGGATATTGACAACAAATTATGAACCTGCACAAGGTCAAGACTCTTGGATTGGCTATTGTAGAGATTTAGCGAGAAAATGTAATAAGCCCAGGAAGTATTCTCAGGGAACCCACACATAAATAGACATAACTTAAACAGACAACAAATATTTCCATAACTCTCATACTTTGTATACACAGGATAGGTCAGTAGGCATTATAACTTACACTGGATAAAGAAGGACGTGCAAAACATTGAAAATACTTGACTGTCTGAATCTCATCTCTTTCAAGAAATCATAGGTATCCTTCATGTCCTTCAAAGGCACTTGCAAGTGGTACGGATGACGTTTCAACTGTTTCCTTATACTGTTAACATCCATGGTAAATAGGTCTTTGAGGAAAAACAATACATCCCAGATTTTGTTGATATCCTTTCCTTCTTTCACATACTCTTCGAATTGTTCATTGGTGTCTGTTTCTGTAATGAAATTCATGTATATTGAATGAAAATCATTTTGAAATTTAAAGTATTTATATAATTCACCTTGAAAAATACTTTCAGTAATGTGATATCTGTTTATTGAATATACATTTTAAAAATGAAATAATCATCTAGGGAATGAATCAAAAAATGCTTCTGCCTCTGGCGCGGATAAAATTTTGTTCAAAATGATAATGAATACTTCACATATTCTTGTACATATTATCGATTTATGCTTAGTCACTGGAACTGTCTTTGAATCTCACTGCAATACATAACGGAGAAGATAAAGAATGCTGTTATAATAATAGATCTATTTCTTTAATTGATAATATAACTAAACTCTCGGAAAAAAGTCTAAAATTAAGATTAAACGATTTATTTTTGGAACAATTCATATTCAGTGTGAGAAAATAACCCTAGATAATTACAAGAAAACTATTAGAATATTATTAGATTTCAAAAGGCATTTGAAATAGTTTCACATCAAAAACTTTTATTGAAAATGGAATAATATGAAATTATTGAGGTCTGATAAAGCATTTCGAAAGGAAAAAACCGTTCAGACGAATCGAATTAGAAATAGAAAGAAGAATAGGCCAGAACCCTTATTTCTGGGAAAAATACCATCTCCAGAACAATGAGAAAAGTAGATGTTTTTTTTTTAAGTAGTTTTTTTACAATAAACTCCCAAAGAAATGTTACTGTTTGAACACTGCGCCGAGATGCGACAAAACAAGTTCTGAACTATTAGTGAGAGCATAGATAGAAAACAGTGTTGTCAAGCGTTAATCATATTTCTTAAAAATGTAAACAGTCTGAAAAATAATGACAAAGCATTCAAGAATAACTAAATCAAGATATGTAGATGATACAATAGGAAACACTGAAACTGCATCAAATGTTTAATTTGTTCAATGTTCAGAAACCAAAGATTTGGGTATCTGGTTCGACCCTAAGCTGAACTTCTCATTACACATAAATAAAATCACTTTACAAGCCAAAAGAATGATAGGATTAATATTTCGGACCTGCAATGATTTTCAAAATATTGATTGCTTTACTAAACTCTTCAACTCATTTGTAAGATCAAGACTGGAGTATGGATCTCTAATTTGGGCCCCAATATATAACGTGCAAATACAAGCTGTCGAATTGTGCCAAAGAAAATTTATGAAATATATGATATTCAAATTAGACGGTGTTTACCCCCAGCAAGGTTGCTGCAACAAAATACTTCTCGATAGGTTCTCTTTCCTATCTTTAGAAAATAGGAGAATATATTATTCATGTATTTTTATATTTAGAATTATACACGGTTTGATAGACTGTCCTGATATTCTGTACAAACTTGATTTCCACGTTCCACGCCAGAGTAGCAGAAAAGAGTCATGCTTCTACCTACAATCATATAGAACAAATCTATTCACCAAATCACCAATACACACTGTATGCAAAAGGTACAATGAAATTTGTTCTCCTACTGACGTCTTTGCAGATAATCTTAGTAATTTCAAAAATAAAATTAAAGCACTTTTACTTCAAAAGCTGTAACAATAATTAGTTGATTTATTTTGTTCTAATCTATTTTTTTTTTTTTAATTATTCTCATTACTCATTCTTTTTCAGTACCTTTACTTATTTGTAAGAAATTGAAATGTAAACTTATATACATATATAAATTGTCTTGTAATTGGGATCTCTCCTGTTAGACAATAAACCGATTTTTTTTTTTTGTTACACCAGTTATTAAAAAAAATCTGTTGAACCTGTTATGTCCAATGGTTGAACTTATACAACAATACCAAATTTAGCATTAGTAATAATGTGATCTTACAGATTCCAACTTTGAGAATCTTATGACTACTCAAGGGCATCGTCAGCCGATGGTCCGGGAGGGCAAGTTGATATATGGAGGATGAGAAAAGTTTGAATTGTAGGTACAGTGAAAAGCACAAAAAGCTTGACACTTGTTTGTAGTGTGAGTATTACTTACACCCACGGCCTACAGCGATTGTAATAAGTTATAAGAATGGTACAAAGTGTGAATTCATTTGGGTTTCGACCTACAGGAATGATCGGTCGAGCAAGACAAGTGAGTGGACTTAGGACTTTGGTTGCTATGCATATGGCTACATTTTTTTAATCTCAGCTACCTCTCCCTGTTTCCCCTTGGCGGTGCCCTTGTGACTAATACTAAAATATTGTTCTAACCATGCATGCTCCAAAATAATTTCTGCTTTTCCATAAATTCCATATTGTATGCAATACAACATATTTAATAAAACAAATTCTGCCATTAAACTTATCTGTCATTTACAACTGTAATTTTTAGGGCTATTGCTAAAGATATAATATTGTTTTAAAAAACTAGTTTGATTTATGATTATTCTTATGCTTATTGTTTTTCTCATTCCTATTACTATTGCTGAATCGAAGTTGACTAAATCCACCTTTTCTCTAAATCTCAATGAACCCAATTCAAAAATACTTGAGCTCAACATCAAATTATGTTGAACATCGTATATTAATATTTGACACGGTGGCGCACCAAATTCTGTTGGAACGTTTGGAACGGGTAGGAATTAGAGGTATACCAAATAGCCTGGTTAAATCATACTTATCTAAAAGAAATCAGAGTGTAATCATCTCAGGTGAGGAGAGTGACAAACTAGAGATGGAATTTGGTGTGCCGCAGGGTACAGTGCTCTCGACACTACTGTTTAATGTTTATATAAATGGTCTTATGTATGAATTGGATGGGATTTTCTGTTTTGCAGATGACTCTGCAGCAATAGTATGTGGGGAAGACTGGGAAACTACAAAAATAAATGCTGAACTAGCATTGCACAAAATTAAAAAATGGCTGGACTACAGTTTGCTTTAGAAAAAACTAAGTTTTTAACTTTTTCACTTTCCTCTCGAGTAAAGCCGAATTTTTATAATCTAAAATTGCATAATTCTCAATGTGATCTAGAATTATGATGTAAATGTGATAATGGGATTGAGAGAAAATCCTCGATAAAATATCTGGGAGTAATCATAGATGAAAACCTTAGTTGGAAGGAACATATTCAATATGTAACTGGTAAAATTAGAAAACTTATTTATAAATTCTATGAGTTAAGAAACATTTTATCGTTTTCATCTTTAAAAATGGTCTATTTTTCACTAATAGAGTCAATAATAAATTATGGTATTGTAGTCTGGGGGAGTACAGTAACAACAATTATGTCTAAGCTCATAAATGCGCAAAAGTGGATTATAAAGATAATGCTCTTTAAGAAGAAAAGATATCCTACAAGATAGCAAACTGTTATGTCCTAATCAATTGTATGTAAAATCAGTTATTAGATTCATGCTAAAAAACACATACTACAGGGAGGATTTAAAACATGGTGTAAATACAAGAAATGCAGCTAATAATAATCTCTTTCTGTGCAATCCTAAACATACTGTAACGTAAATAAACTTAACTTGGTTTTACTAAATTTATTTCACACTTAAATTTACAACTAATTCATATTACTAACTACGCCACTGTATCGCTCGACGTTATCGGCTGCTCAGACTGACCACTCCCTCTTGAGGGCTGCCTATTTATCTCCGTTACAGAATTCTCGATGTTTCCAATTCTGGCGGTTGGCAACCAGCATGTTCCAGTTATTTCCAATATCGACCGTTGTTATCCGCGGCGGCGTGCTTGGATTGTTCTCGAATATCTCCGGGGATGACATCATCGTTGTCGATGGCAACGAATAAGGCGACAGGTCCGGCCTAGGTTCGTTACATTGCCCCCTTCTTAAAGATATTTCGTCCCGAAATGTCATCCTTGGAGTGTGACGATATCTGCATGACTCCCCATATTTGCACCGTGAAGTTCGATGGAAGTAACACTCCACGGTCTTCA
The DNA here is from genome assembly GCA_018342105.1 of Gonioctena quinquepunctata. Taxonomy (NCBI): domain Eukaryota; kingdom Metazoa; phylum Arthropoda; class Insecta; order Coleoptera; family Chrysomelidae; genus Gonioctena; species Gonioctena quinquepunctata. Next base: position 88,563 of record JAFIRS010003339.1, on the reverse strand, counting down.
TGACCGGTCGTGGAAGAGGGTTACAGCAAACCAAAATCTTGACGCCGCTGGATCTGAATATCGCCTCCAGCATACTTCTTATGACTCTCCAGTCCAACCCATCAATACCACAGGACAATTTTGGAATTGCTAGATCCACCAGATTCTGGTCCACCATAGTGTCTCTTAGTTTGGTGAGACTCTTCCAGACATCTTCATAGGACGGTTTATCTTGGGAATGCCTCTTGGTAACTAGGTAGTCGATGTTTCTCTGGCCTTTCTTCAACTGTGGCACCCCACCAACTTCTGGATTCTGCTCCCGCAGTGTTTGGAGTTGACCAAATTTCTTGGAAAACACTACGGCGATGCCCTTGGACATTCGAAGATCTTCTGCCACACAGTGCGCTAGTGCGTAGTCAGCAGGCACCTCGAAAAGGTCTCGTGACTCCTCTCTAGTAACCCCATGTAGAACTTTCTGCCCGTTTGAATACAAGGACATGAACTTCTCGAACGTCATATCATCCTCCGGTGGCTTGAGGGTGCGAACTTGGTCATGGTTTCCAGCGTAAAGGGCCAACCTGTTGAAATGAACGACCCTTGGTTTCCCTCGGGGTGGCTTATGGATTCGGTACACAAGGTCGTTTACGAGTTCCGCAACTTTGGTGATAGTCCACGACGACGTTTGGGGTTATACAGCCAAACCAGGTCATCAACCTTAAATCCTCCAGCGTCGGCCTTGATGTCATAGGTCTTCTTCATTTTATCGCTGGCACTCTGGATGTTCAACCGGACTCGTTCGTGGATGTCGTCCATTCTCTGCCGAAGTTTGCTGACGTAGTCCTCTCCCGCAGTGTCTTGTCCTGGCGGTATCCCAAACTTCAGGTCACAAGGCAGTCGCAGTTCTCGGCCCATTATAATACTAGCAGGAGTTTGACCTGTTGACTCGTGTACTGCGGATCGATAGGCCATCAGGAACAAATGAAGATACTGGTCCCAGTCTCTTTGATGGTCAGAGACAACCTTGGACAAGTGGCGGTTGATCGTTCTGTTCATCCGTTCCACCATTCCATCGGACTGCGGATGTATGGCCGTGGTTCTTGTCTTGCGGATGTTCAGCAGTAAACATATTTCTTGGAACAGGTTGGATTCGAAATTTCTGCCTTGATGCGAGTGCAGCTCCATTGGAATACCAAATCGACATATCCACTCTTTCACCAAGACGTCGGCGACGGTGATGGCTTCCTGGTTGGGCAGGGCATAGGCTTCCGCCCACTTACTGAAGTAGTCCATTGCCACAAGGATGTATTTATTCCCGTGGTCGGATACGGGAAACGGGCCGGCGATGTCAATGGCGATTCTCTCGAACGGGCTGCCTATGTTGTACTGACGCATCGGGGCCTTGGGTCGTATTCGAGGTCCATTGCTAGCAGCGCATACAGCGCACTTTCTGCACCAGTCCTGGACGTCAGCTTGACAATTGGTCCAGTAAAACCGTTGCCTCACTTTCTGCAGGGTCTTCGTCACTCCCAGATGTCCTCCAGCGACTCCATCGTGGATTTCCGCAGCACTTCCTCTCTTCTGTTCCTGGGAACAATTATTTGGCGTCTGTCTTCCCCACCAGTATCGGCCTCCAACACACGTTTCAGGATCCCATTGTCCAGAATGAGAGAGTTCCATTGTGCCCAATAGGACTTAACAGCCGGCGAGTATCCTGCGACTTCCTGCCATGATGGTCTTCGATTGCCCTTCTTCCAGCTGACGACTAAGCCAAGGTCGGGGTCTTTCTCTTGTTCTTTCTGGATCTTGCTGTCATTCCAGTTGTCATCCATTGCCGCGGTTCTACAAAGTGTTGCTTCTTTCTCTTCTGCTCGTCGGCAATGTGAGCAATCATCTGGACATGGTCTTCGCGACAAGGCATCTGCATTCTTATGGCTAGTTCCGGCTCGATGTTCGATCTCGAAATCGAATTCTTGGAGTCTCTCGATCCAACGTGCTACTTGACCCTCAGGAACTGTAAGAGCCATTTGAGAGCTGCATGGTCAGTTCTCAACAGGAATCTTCTTCCATACACGTACTTGTAGAAGTGCTCCACTCCCTTTACAACAGCTAACAACTCTCGCCTGGTGACACAGTAATTGCGCTCTGGTTTGCTAAGCGTCTTGCTGAAATAACCAATGACCTTCTCCTGTCCCTCCTGGATCTGAGATAGGACAGCTCCAAGTCCCACGTTGCTGGCGTCCGTATCCAAAATGAATTTCCCTTTGGGTAGGGGATAGCTCAGTATAGGTGCGTTGATCAAAGCGCCTTTCAGCTTCCTGAATGAGTCTTGACATTCTTCGGACCACTGGAACTTTGTTTGGCCTTCCGTGAGCCTGGTCAGTGGTTTAGCGATGTTGGCGAATCCCAGCACATATCGGCGATAGTATGTGCATAAACCAAGGAAACTTCGAAGTTGGTGAATGTCTTTTGGGATGGGCCAGTCCTTAACAGCTTTGATCTTCTGGTCATCCACTGCTACTCCTTCCCCAGAGACAACGTGGCCGAGGTATCGTACTTCTTTTCGGAACAGATGGCATTTCTTAGGGCTCAGCTTCAATCCGGAGTTCCTCAGTCGCAGGAATACTTCCTCCAAGTTTTTCACGTGGTCCTCGAACGATCTGCCGACCACAATTATGTCGTCGAGATACACTAGACACGTGTTCCATGAGAGTCCCTTCAGCACTGTCTCCATCAATCTTTCGAATGTGGCGGGAGCATTACAGAGCCCGAATGGCATAAGGTGAACTGCCACAATCCTGGCCGAGGTAAACCAGTTTTTTCCGCGAGTTCACTTGCCAGTTCCACTCTTCAAAGGGTCGAGAAAATCGTGGAACCAGCCAACGTGTCTAGGGTGTCATCTATTCTCGGGAGAGGGTAACTGTCCTTCTTCGTGACATTATTAAGTTGGCGATAGTCTACACAAAAGCGTGTCGATCCATCCTTTTTCTTCACCAGTACGACTGGAGAGGACCAGGGACTGTCAGATGGTTCGATAACTCCTTCTTTTCCCATATCGCTGACTATTTTGTCAGCCTCTTCCTTCTTGGCAAGAGGAAGTCTTCTTGCTGATTGCCAGATCGGTCGGGCACCCCCAGTATCAATCTTGTGCTGGACCACATTAGTTCGACCCCCTTTTCCTTGTCCGGTATCGAAGATGTCTTGGTACTTTTTGACTAAATCTCTTAGTTTGGGCTGTTGAGCTGGTTTTATGTCTTTGGAAGAGATGGCAACTAATTTTTCTAGTTCTGTGGGCAAGTTGTTGGGTTGGCTTGGTACTTTTTGACTAAATCTCTTAGTTTGGGCTGTTGAGCTGGTTTTATGTCTTTGGATCACAGATGAAACTGACGAGCAGTGCCCTAAAATTGTTCCTTTCTTTAAGGTCACTGGAAAGTAATTGACATTCATGACCCTTACCGGTACAAATTTTTCAGCACGTAACAGGGTTTTCCCTAGGGCAATCCCTTGTCCAATTTTCTCATCATGAAGTTTGGGCTCGAACATCACCACGTCTCCACTGCTCGCACTCCCGTCCAGGCGAGCCTCCAGAATGGTTTCAGCCCTCTCAGGTACGCTTACATCTTCAGCCAACAGCACACGGATCAACTCTTCACTTCTCCCATGAAGTACCAGCTCTTCTCCGTTGACACGTAAGACGCCGTCTTTGAAATCCAATTCAAACCCTCTGGAATTCATGATGTCCATTCCGATGATTGCATCGTCTTCGATGTCCGCTACCAGTGCCTGATGTTTCACTTTAGTGCTGCCCAAAATTATTTCAATCGGTAGCTCGCCATATACAGTAGCTGGCTCTCCTGTTGCTGTGCGTAGCTTCCAAGTTGTCGGTTCAATTCGTTCCGGTGTTCTGGCAAAGGAAGGCCCGAGAATTGTCCTAGTCGCACCTGTATCTAGCAGCATGGTGCAAGGCTCGTTATTGATGAGACCGTCTACGAAAACACCTCTGTTCTGTCGTTGCAGGATAGCGACATATGCGTTGTTAACCGGGGCTTGCTGGACACAGGCCGACGATTGCCCCTTCTCGTCGACCTTCTTTAGTTTTCCTGCATCGGAGTCGTGTTTTCGAATGTTGGACATTTGCTACGCACATGTCGAATTTTGCCACAATTCCAGCATCTTATCTGTCTTTTCTCAGGCAAAACTTCCTTCATCACTTTTCTTATGGCAGCTTCCAAGTCAGCATGCTCCTGTGAGTCTTCTTCAATACTTCGAACTTTACTTTGGTTTTTGCAGGATTGCTTTGCTGCCTCAAATTCCAAAGCGCGTGCCAGTGCGTCTACGAGATGTGTTGGACGAGCTAGTCCATCCAAGAATGCCTGAACCGCTAATCGCTCCATTACATTTTCCGGTGTAGCTGGATATGCGAGACGAACCAAGCGTGCAATGTCAGCATCGAATTCTTGTAAGAATTCGCCCGATTTCGGGCAGCGATTTTTCAGTTGGGAGTGGTATACGTGTTCCAAATGGGCCTGGCCATATCGTAATTCTAGATGTTTAATCAGCTGATCATAGTCCTCCTGTTCTTGGGCGGTAAGAGTTTGTAGAATATTCGTCGCTTCTCCACGTAATGCAAGTGTTAGTGCTACAGCTCTTTTCCTGCATTCCATCCATTTGCTTTGGCCGCTGCTTCAAACTGTCGGCGGTAATTTTCCCATGGAGTTTTTCCGTCGAATTGAGGCGGCTTCATGGAAAGCTTCCCTATTTCAGAAATGACCTTGACATCTTGTATACCCTCTTGAACTTTATCCAAGTTCAAACTCAAGTCCAGCATTGCATTTTTGTTAACCATCTCTGTGGAGGGCGCACTATCAATTCGTTTTTCCAGCTTACTGATCGTTTCCTTCATCTTGTCCATCTCTGCCTCGACGGTTCCTATTCTTTTTTCTAGACGATTCGCCACACCACAGAGTTCTTTTTTTAGGCCTTCTGTGTTTTCTAGAAGCTTCTCTTCCAGGCTTCTTGAATTTTGTTGCAGTTCTTCTCTCAAGGATTTAGTAGTTTCTTCGAGTTTATTCATTACCAAACTTAAATCACCTCCGGAACTTCAATAAAAATGTTTCGGGTCCTCACCTTCTTGATAAGTCCTTCTGCAAGTCTTTCCTGAGTACTTGCTTTTTACCCGTTGTTTCCAGTTCCCTTTCCTCCAATTCCTGTTTCAATTCCGCTACCTTCAAATCCGCAAGGCGACTTTTCTTGAACACATTTTGTCTTTGCGAGGTATCAGTCTGTTTTACAAAAGTTTATCAGTTTGTTAAAATTCACTTCGCAATTCTTTCCACGGCCACCAGTCTATTGTCTGTTTCACGCAACAGTGTATCAGTTTATATTCCACAGCACAATTGTCCACTTCGCGAAAACCGGGCCACTGTCTATTTTGGGCGTACAAAAAGGTCTATCAATTTATTTTTCTGACTATCCCTCCACGATCACTTGTTTATTTTCAAAATCTCGCTTCCGACACCAATTGTAACGTAAATAAATTTAACTTGGTTTTACTAATTTATTTCACACTTAAATTTACAACTAATTCATATTACTAACTACGCCACTGTATCGCTCGACGTTATCGGCTGCTCAGACTGACCACTCCCTCTTGAGGGCTGCCTATTTATCTCCGTTACAGAATTCTCGATGTTTCCAATTCTGGCGGTGGCAACCAACATGTTCAGTTATTTCAATATCGACCGTTGTTACCGCGGCGCTTGGATTGTTCTCGAATATCTCCGGGGATGACATCATCGTTGTCGATGGCAACGAATAAGGCGACAGGTCCGGCCTAGGTTCGTTACAATACATTATGTCAAAAGCATATTTATTACATAGGTCCAAAGATTTACAATAGTCTACCCCATGCTATAAGAAATAGACCATACCATAAAGTAAAAAAGGAAATTGTACAATGGATAATTGAGACTAAGTACACTGTAACCTTCATGCTTTGATGGAGAAAATAAAAACATATTTTTATGATTGTTACCTTAGAATGATATTTTTTTTTTTTATATCTTAGGAATTTTCCTAAAGTATTAATTTAAGTTAGTTAAGTAAATTGCTAAATGTTGTACCCTAAAATAAAATTGAATGTGATAATGTAAGTGGGTGCACACACAGTATTCAGAATACCATCGTGCACCGAATATAATTTATTTAGTTTATATATATATATATATGTGGTTGTTAAGAGATATTATCAATAAGATATGTAAAATATATTGCTGTTACTAAATAAATAACTAAATAAATAAAATAAAATATTTTATCGTAAAGGTTAATGTACTGTGCAGCCAGTAGGAATAAATACATACAATTTGCTAAAAAAAAATCAGAATATCAGAAACTTCCAATTGTCAGTAATTACACGACATTGCTTCAGAAGGACTTTGCCTGTAGTGGAGCAGACATGCAAGAATTTCCAGCCCAATTAAAATGGAGGAGTCTACTTCTTTTGAAGTTTCATAGTAGTAGTAGTGGTAGTATTTATTTAACTAATTTCTATACATTTCTGCATAATTTTAGCAAGTCAAAAATATAAAAAGAAAAAATGTATATATATGTAAAACACATTAAAAGTAAAAAATAAGTTGAACAAAAGTCACATAAATAAGATAGGAACAGAAGTCCTACTAATACAACATACATATACCATTCACACATATAAAATCTAAGATGTGTTAGCATAATCACATGAACTTGTACTTGTAGGAGTAAGTAAGATCAGTTCGTTTCATTCAACGAATTCAGAGTTATGAGGAATTTGAAATTGCGAAACTCTGAAGTGGAATAAAAACAGTGAGTTTGAAGAAAATATTTCATTCTACTCTTGAAAAGATTCTGGGGAAGATCTTTAAAGTATTCTGGAAGTTTATTAGAAAGGTTAAGGTCCAGCGAATTCTCCCTAGATTTATTCAACCTGAATCGTTGACATCTAAGTAGATTTCCAGATCTTGTTGGGTAATTATGGTGGTCTGAATTTTTGATCAATGAATCTTTCTTGTTGTGGATTTCCAGTACAGAGTAATAAATGTAAACCGATGGAATAGTCATAATTTCTAGTTTTGTGAAAAGAGGTCGGCACGAATCACGACTATTAGCACCTGTTAAAATCCTTATGGCTTTTTTTTGTAGGATGAAAGCTTTAGTAGAATGTGACGATGCCCCCCATAAAATTATCGAGTGGCATATATGCGAATGAAACAATGAAAAATAACCAATTTTAAGAGCTGTGGAGCTTAGCATTTGTTTTAGTCTTCGGAGCATGAAAATTACACTCGATAATTTCCTACATAAATAATGTATGTGACTGACCCAGGACAAATTATCATCAATATATACTCCTAATAATTTCACTACCAAACCCTGTGTAACATCTGTATGTGAGGAGATGGTTAAAGATTGTGTCTTGGCTTGATTCAGATTCAATTTATTCGCTGTAAACCATTTGTTTGCTTCAGTTCCACTGTCCATGGCTAGCTGTTTGAGAGTTGATATTCTTGGCAGAGTTTATTATTGTTGTGTCGTCAGCGAATAAGACAGATCTATTAGGCAATAGAAAGTGATGAAAATCGTTGATGTAGATAATAAATAGCAGTTGACCCAAAACAGACACCGTTTTCAATAAGACCTGGGTCAGATGTAATACCGTCGATGGAAACAACTTGTTTTCTTCGAGATAGGTATGACTCGAACAGTTTCAGTGGAATACCTCTTATACCATAGTGATTGAGTTTGTTAATCAGTATATCATGGGATACACAGTCAAATGCCTTGATTAGATCGCACAACGTAAGACAAGTTGTTGAGCTGCCACTGCGGAACCCAAATTGTGCATTGTCGAATAGTGAATTGTTTTCGAAGTATTTGTATAGCCCATGTTTCAGGATTATTTCAATTACTTTGGAGGGCATAGATATTATGGAAATTGGTCGAAAATTTTCTAAACAGTCAGCATTCCCTTTTTTTAGTAATGGTAGAACTTTAGAAGGTCAGCGTTTTCTTTGAATATCATATGCTATGTCAGCAGCAGCATCATCAAGTGAAACGATGAACAACTCCAGAATAATTTCTGATATCCATTCATTTGCATCTTCTTCTGGCATAATATTCAATAATTTACATAACTGCACATTTAATCTTTGTATTGATAAGTTGAAAGAATAAATTTCGATTGTTATTATGTAAGAAATTGTATTTATATTGAGTTTTTGACGGAAAAGAGCATAGTTTATTGAGAGAAAAACGTAAATAAAAGTACTAGTTTTTCGCTTACAATCGTCTATCTGACATATGTCTATCTGATGGATGTCGTATAAGAGGGGCGATTATATTGATCTATAATAAAAGTGTTTTTCCCTCAATAAAATATGATATTTTCCAACTGAAAATACCGGAACTGTGAATGCCTTTGGTTTGGAAAGACTTTGAATAATCCCGTGATTATTTGATCAGCACCTGCACTTATACTAGGTAAGTTGAGATACTCAGAGCAACTTATCCTTGTTCGTATTTTTTCCTGTGATGCTTATACGAATTGACAAGGAAACCTATGAGATCCAAGCTAGAACCACTAACGCCCGTATGCACCGTAGGCTAATTTCGCGGATTAGTTACGGAAACCTGGATTAGATTATTGTTTATTATGCATCGCAAGAAAAATCTGGTTTAAGCTTCAGATTTTCTAATCGGTCAATGAAGCGTGGTTTAGCGAATGACGTCTATTATTTTTAGTGTTGAGTTTTTTGCAAGTTTTTCATTATTTCTGGATAAAATGGAGGACGAAATATTCATTGATGATGACCTAGATATCCTCGATATCATCTTTGGTTTTCCTCGTCTACGAAAGGAGTGATTATTTCGACACTATGGACAATTATAAATAAAAAACCTACAGTTCTCAGCTTCCTGGAAAACATAGAAGACGAAATTGGATTCCAAAATGATTTGTTAGTTGATGAATGCAAGGGAGTGCCTGTCTTTGTGTATTGTTGGCTTGTAGATTACCCCACCTCATGCACCTTCACCCAAAACAACTTATTTTATGGAGAATGCTACTTGGCTACATAAATAGTTTTTCGGTGATTTGAGGTGTAGTGGTAAAACGGCTACTAGCAGGTATCTAATCTACTATCTTATTTATTTTAGAAATAATAGTCTAACCCCAATGAACCAATACCTGACCACATTGCGTCTGTATTCTTGTGCGGGGCATCAAAGTACAATCGGAGATTTTATTGGCTGCCATCAGACGACAGTTTCCAGAAATCTTCCGTATCTCGCTTCCAAGCTTGAGATTCATCATCATTAGAAACTTTGTTTATTTTTTTGTCCTCGATGATATTAGCGTGTTTCAAGAGTACTCTCATAAGACTCTGCTTTTCTCCCGGGCAAAAATTGGGGATTCTTTTCGTGTTTTCACCATCAGTCATTTTGAAAATAGAAATCAAAACTGACAATTTTGACGTTTTATCATTTCCAACTATCAAAGAATCTTGCAATACCAACGTTGTCAGATTTCCAATCTCGATTATATAATCTGCTGATGGTGCATAGCTACGGCCAAAGATTACAAAAACGGGATTGGGGAACTAGAGTTAGAATTGACAAACGGTGCATTCAGGCATAAAAAAACAACCTGAGAAATTTTGATCCTGTTCATTTGTCTCACGGAAAAACATTTCTTCAACTACAGTGTACACTACATTGAATTTAGATTGAATAAAACTAACAGGTAATATAGGTTTTTCAACTTTTTTGTATTTCATATGGTTATTTATAATGCTAAAAAAATATTTCATGTGGTATTTTTCAATATGCAGTTCTCTCGTGCAACTCCTGTGGTAAAAATGATCATATAGATACATACAATGTTGGAAGGCAATCATTTTCCAAAAATTTAAGGAAAAAATATGTGTCTCTATATATAATCCCCATAAAATTAGGTCAAACTTACACATTCTGTACAACTTCTGTGGTAAAAATAATCATATAGATACATACACTATGTATATCTATATATAATACCCATAAAATAAGGTCGAACTTACTCAAAACATACAAGCTAGCACACTTCAGCTGTAACTGTTGCAAGAAAGAAAGTCTCGATTTTGCCCTGTTATGGTGAACTACCAACTTGAGAATTCTAGGATGGCATAACAACACTCTTAAATCTGGTGATTTTTCGATTTCTTCCAGTCTGTACCTAACAGTTTCGGGCGACATGTGGAAAATGTTTGCTTGGTTCGATATAGTTTCGTCTGGAATATTGAACTCCTGAAAATAATATGATTCATGAAGATCTCAGTTTTAAAGGATCAAATCTTCAACAATCATATAGATGGAATTTCAAATGAATATATAATTTACACAGATGCTTTAAGAAATTAAGAATTTACTGAATGGTACTTCATTTTTCATTTCTAACTCCAACCCTATGGAAAAATTGTCATCAAATGACTGCTCTATATTTTTAGCAAAGACAGCAGGTCATAGAGTCATATAGGTGAAGGTATCTCACACCCTCTTGTCATTATAATAAACAATTGCTTAGAACTTGGTGACTTCCCCACAAAAATAAAATTCGCTGAGATACCGATCATTAAAAATATGGGGGACGAATATATACTAGACAATCACAGACCAATAACAATAATTCATATTCTCCCTAAACCTATAGACTAGTCTCATACCTGGGCAAAAATAACTTTTAATCCAGCTCTCAATTTAGTTTCAAGGTGAAATTATCCACCAACCATGCAATAACAGAACTAGTCATTGTCATTGTAGAAGTAATGACTACCTTCTGCGATCTTTCGAAGGCTTTCAACTGTGTCAACCATAACATCCTCCTAAGAAACAGATCACAACTGGTGGAACACAATGGCACTAGATCTTCAACATAAACATTCGGAGTGCCTCAGGGCTCAATCAGACTATTAACTTTATATGAATGATTTCTCAAGCAATATTAACAGTGCAAAATCCATTCCTTATGGTGATGACACCACTGTCTTTCACTCTCGCCATGATCCATTAAACTCAGAAAATATATACGAAAATATAAGCGAAGAAGTAATACCATATGGTTCACATCAAACCAGCTATGTCTAAATCTAAGAAAAAACAGTCACTCTAGACTTAGGGATTTCAATGGGGATATAGAATTTCTTGAAGTTTTTCTTCGCACAAAACTGACATGGAAACATCATATCCATGCTCTATCCAAAAAACTCGCTAGTATAACTTTTCTATTGAGAAAACTCTAATAAACTGCTTCCACAGGAATCTGCAGAGTTGCCTATAAAGAACTATTTCAGAGCCAAACAAATCTCCTATGTTATACTAATATGGGAAAATGCCACAGATTTGAAAAAAATATATGGCAAGAAAAAAAAGGCCATTAAGGCGATAACAATTACTCCCCACAACAAATCTTTAAAAATCTAAACATATTAACACTACCGGCCTTATTTATTACCTTTACCTTTATTACATTGAATCAAAAGAAAGCAAATTGAATAAACAAAGTACCCTACACTCACATAACACAAGAAATAAAAATAATATGATTATTCCCAAAATAGACTAGCATTAACTCACAGAAGATTTATCATCCCCACAATGACAACAGGACCTTCAACCTCTCAAGTGAGACCTCACAAAAAAGGAACGTAGTAGGAATGAGAAGAGAAGGGAACTTCAGAAAGAAGAAGAAAAATAGCCTGTCGTCCTACCAGGAAGTTGAGGTAATTCACTGAGGCTTGGATTCAGTGGTGCAGGATGCAGGTGGTACGAGTGCTATCTTTAGAAAAAGGCTAGTACCAGAGGAAGAAGAAGGCCTTAGAACATAAAGCGGCCTTAGTATGGAGCGAAAGATCCCACCCAAAATCCAAAAGCAGAAAAAGATTGAAACCACCTCACCTCAGAAGCCCAATAAAAAAAGAAAGAAGGAAACCAGAAGCGATCTACCAAATGTATCACTCTAAGTAAAAACAAACTCCGCATACTAACAGAAATTCTGTCAGGATACTGCCGACTGAAAGGGCACCTGAAGAAAATGGGATTAGTAGGGGAAGCAGAGTGCATATATATATATATATATATAAGAAAGAAAGAAAGAAATTTATTCATCATTGAAATTTCTACAACTGTAGTACATACATTTATAAAATTTTATCAGACTAGTCAGAACACACAAACAGTTTAAAATTTGATTATTGATAATACCAAATATAGATAAAAATATCAAATTGATCCGATAAAATACTCCAGGAAATGGGTATATTAAAGAATTATTGGGATAGTAGAAATTCCTCAACAGAGAAAAAAGCATTTTGTATGAGATGATTATATAGAGCTGATTTGAAGCTTCTCAAGCTACATGTGCATCCAAATAGTTTGAGTGCATGGTTGTAACAGATGATACCTTGATAACTCGCAGAGTCTTGTCCCAGCGCCAGACGGGAATAGGGTAACCGTAGTTCATTACCTCTTCTGGTATAGTAGTTGTGAATCAAATTATATATATATATATATATAATATATATATATATATATATATATATATATATATATATAAAACAAGGGATATTGGGGTAAGTAGCAATGAAAAAGTAAACTCTTTAAGGTTTATCCAAGCTTCGGAAATGTTTATTTCCATCATACAATACAATAGATGATCAATCAATAGATTGAAATATCCGTAAAAATATGAGTTTTTTACCTTTCGAAGGTTTTATTCTGTCTGGCAGCATGAATAATTTCTTAAGCCATAAAAAGATGAATAGTGGATATTATCAATGACATGTAGGTGGTTAAAATCAAGTATCATCGAGACCCTTTCCAAATTCAGTGTATTCCAAAAGTATATGAATAAATTCTTGCAAACAAGTATTATAATTTTTTTATCAGAATATTAACATGGTTTTTACACGCTTTTTATTAGCTTCACTTGTATGTTTGTTTGTAACCGACTTGATTTTCACCCACTTCCAGACGTCCGAATGATTTGAAATTTGGCAGGTCTACATAATTCCGGTGACAATGCATCAAGAAATTTCTGTGTGAAAAAAAACAAAATGGCGGCTCCAATATGGCGGAAGAGTTTTGTGATTATGGAATGAAAATTGATCGGAGGGTTTTGTTCGGAGTTTGTTTTTTTAAAATTGAAAAATTCAAGATGGCGGCTCCAAAATGGCAGACGAGTTTTGTGATTATGGTGCGATTCGCTTCAAAATTGGTATCTGAGGGTTTTCGTGGTCGAAGATTATGATTCTTTTGTCAAAATTGAGAAATTCAAGATGGCGGCTCCAAAATGGCGGACGAGTTTTGTGATTATGGTCCAATTCTATTCAAAATTAGTATGTGGGGGTTTTTAGGGTCGGAGATTTTTACACGTTACACGCAATATGGACTAAAATGGTAAAAATAAAATTATAGTATAAAAAACTAAAAAAACACGCTTATATAGCAATAAGGACTAAAAAGTTAAAATAAATGATAGTTTAAAAAAACTAAAAAACACGCTTTTATTGAAAACCAAACTAAAAAACACGCTTATATAGCAATAAGGACTAAAAAGTTAAAAATAAATAATAGTTTAAAAAAACTAAAAAACATGCTTTTATAGAAAACTAAACTAAAAAAATAGAAAATAAGAAAAAAATTATTTACATTAAAAAAAGCGTTGGGTGCATGTTATCAATAATTATATAGTACATTACACACCTAGGGCAGTGAAGTAAGAAATGTCTCAGATCACAGGTAATTGATACCATGCACCCCACGCTTTTTTTTAAATAAAATACATTTTTTTATTTTCTATTTTTTAGTTTGGTTTTTTATAAAAGCATGTTTTTAGTTTGGTTTTTTATAAAAGCGTGTTTTTTTAGTTTTTTTAAACTATTATTTTTATATATCATCTCCATCAACATATGGTTCGAAAAATCATATAGACAGCCAATCAAATCAGTTTTATATTGACAAATTTATTCTCAATGTTTTATAAGCATATGTATAGCCAATAGCAAGGTAAAATTGGACATGTTTAATTTGGTAAGGCACCCTAGATGAAATTACACTAGAAATGTTTAACAGTTCGTGACCTTAATGATATAAGCTCGCAAACTTCAGAGTTCTGTGTTTTACAGGTTCTATTCTTGTTTTGGGAAGATTGTTCTTCTCGTTTTATTAACAAATTCGGCTATTTTAAATTTTCAAACTATTCCTGGAATTTTTTTTTGGCCACTAATATTTTGAAAAAATTATCCCTTGTCTTCAACTTGGGATAATTTCCAAAATATTCTGGACTTCGCTAAAATTTCCGGAAATAAATTGGTCATTTATAATATATATAGTGAAAATGAACGAATGACATTTTTCAAATTTTATAAAGTTTTTATTGATTTTGAAAATATTCTCATAACATTTTTGGACTTTCACTCTGCCTTTGAGAAATTCAACTGGTGCAAATTGGAGCCTTAGTGTATAAAATATAATCACTAGCTTGGCTTTTATGGTTTAATCAGATCAGATGACCCCAATTTGCATTCAGTTTCCCGGCAAAAATCTTAGCACTTATGATAATTTCAATTTTGTAGTTTATTTCCCATTCTCAAGTTCCATCTATATACCTACATGTAGGATGAATGTGCTGGTTCTCGAGCACTCAAAAGATTTTTAAAGTTCAATGTATCACAAAAAATATGTAAAATAGGTATATAAACATTTGATTGTGACTTTTTATTTCTTCACAATATAAGAAATCTCTTACAAATCAAAGAATTTTGTTTATAGGTTACAGAAGATGCGCCATTTGCGTCCGGTTTTCGACCAGTTAATTATTATTATTAATTATCCACTCCACAATATTTTTTTCAACTTAGGCAGTGAGAATGCATTCTGAATCAATTTTTTTTCGATCCCCTTTTTGACCCTTGAGATGGTCAATTATTGATTTATGGATACTGACAGGCCTACTCCCCTTCCTGATTCCCGGTCATTGTCATTGTAGAAATTCCAGTGCCCTCTCTAATTTTTCTGAAGCATACTGAAACAATGTTCGTTAACTATTCTTTATAATTTTTTGTCTTTTCAGAATTTGCTTGTTTTTGAAAAGTATTCTTTGTAAAAGGCATCTACAAAAAATATAAGTACCTCTCTTTATTTTACAAATAGAAACAGGTAGTTAGATTCGGATAGAACTAGTGGTCAACAATAGTCGTTTACTCAAGCCATTTCTCGACCACCAGAAATGCCGTATGAATATTTGGAAATGGTTAAGAGATAAACGGTGGTCGAGATGTGGCCAGACTTTCATAGTAATAAACCAAACTGTTTCATAAAATGAACGAAAAAATATCTGCATCTTATATGTTAGAAAAGGATGTGTGACAAACCACTACCTGAACCCTGTTTTCGACCGCCCTGGTGGAGAAATGGAAATAGTTCATTTTGTAATCCAGTTAGACGACCACTTTGGTTTAAAGTAAAAAATTACAGTAAACTAGTTCGATTCCTATCTAAACAATGTATTTCGGTATCTACTTCCATTCTATTTTGGAAAACCGAAACTAAAATGAATATTTTATGATCTACTTACTATTTACTGCACTCGAAGTTACTAGCAATTTCACATAAATATAGAGAGCAGTTGCACCCAACTTTCAACATCTTTAATGACCGTCTATTTCAAACAAAAATTTGGCGGGAACGTTATAGAACATGCGCATAACGTGGTGGAGAGTGGAAGTGAAGTTTAATTTGCATGGTGTCCAACCATTTTCATATTTTAGAGCGTCGAAAACTGGCGCTGGTTGGCCAACCAGCACATTCATCCTATGTCGTAAATATAAAAAAATGCGAATTTGGCCCCTAACCTTCAAAATCCCATAAATCTTAATGATATTCTTAGTAGGTGTCATGATGAGTTTGGGATATTGTTTCATTGCTTTTCTCATATCCATTCCAGCCAAATCGGGAATGTCTCTAAGGGTCGTCTTTGTATATGTTGGATGGTTATGTAGTAGATAACCATATCTCACTATTCTGTTGTGGTCAAAACCCAAATCTTCTGCAATTTTTATATTCTCTTGTATAACTCTCAGGCTTTTATTTCTGATCATTTTGTGGATTCTGAATAGTTTTATAATGTCATCCTGAGTTGCTTCTAATTTCAACCCTAAAAATTAAAAGAATACAAGATATTATATCAATTAATGTGTAATTCACATACTCAAAAATGATTGAAGAATTCTAAAATGAATATTATTCCACATATCATCGTCAGTGAAGTCTAGAGGTAAATATTTTTTCAATTTCTCATCTTCAATATAAGACACAAGTTTTTCAGATACCTTTGTGCTATCTAGGATTAGCTTGTCAGATTTCAAGACACTGACTGATCGTTTCATAAGAGTTCGTGCCCTAGAAAAGAGGAAGTTATTCACACTTCAAAATCCAAAAACAGATGATTTACTGAACCAAAATGATTTGTAGGAAGATGTTATCTTGTTAAACGACGATATTACTATATCGGAGTATACTATGGTCATCACGGAAAAGCAGTCTGTCTGGATGTGGCGTTTCAAAACGAAAATATCTCTGGAACCCTTCGAGATATCGACTCGAAATTCAGTCATCTTATAGTACTCCAAACAATATTATGTCATTAAAATATGAAGGAAATCGGAAAACTGGTTTTTCCGGGGTTTTTTCGGTCATTTATTTTGTACACATTACAGATCGCAAAAATGACTGGTTCAATTTCATTTTCAGTGAAAAGATACATTACCGGCAAGAGACGGTTCCTATTGAAATCGAGCCCGATCGGAATATTCCAAGAGGGTTTTCCACGGCGATTTTCCGAAAGACATGTTTTGGTTCGAAAACGGATATCTCCCGAACCAATCGACTAAATCCGATTCTGAATTATTCAATATGTGGCTCTGGAATGTAGGAAAAATTAACAGTCCGTAAGTTTTTTCTACATCCATCGAAAAATGTAAAAAAAAACAAAATATCGAAATTTGAAATTCATTTTATTCAATATAAGATCTCGAAAACAAATGAAAATATCATAAAATATCAGAATAGCAAAATTATTTTCCATAACATTTTCTACAAAAAATGTTTGATAATGTTTTCTGTAAATTCGATAGTATAGGAAAAATGGCAAAAATTATGAGAAAAAAAAATTCAACGTACCTACTGTAGAGTACCATAAAGAAATATTGAAATGAGAAAACAATCAATCGATAGAACGTATCAAGTTTCACTGAACTATAAACTATTATTTCCCTTTGTTGAACAGAAGGTGGAAAAAATTGGTAGAAAAAAAGTTTAAAGGAAAATTTCAAATATCTTGAAAACGATTTTGAAATATCTGAAAATGTCAAAGGACCAAAATTATTCCTTTCGATAAAATATACCAAAAACTTTCATGACGTTTTTTTTTTTGGGTTTCATACTTCAGGAAATATGATGAAAAAACTAACAATATTGATGAAAATCCAACATTCCTAGATAATCATGGGATAAATCCCAAATATTTTAAAAAATTATAAAATTCTGGATTTTTTTCTATAATTAAAACCATATATATTTTTAATGAAGTTTATTTCTATAGAAAAAAGTAAGAATAGTCATCAGATTTTCTGTTTATTTCATCTGGGTAAATTTAGCGGGATATTTTATACAGTTATGTCTCTTGAAAAATAAAAAAACAGCCAATTGACATGTTTTACACTACCATCAACAATATCCAGAATCAAGAAATCCACGGGTGTCTTCATTCCAAAAAATAAGAGATGTTTGAACTCACCGGTAGTGTGTCTTATACCAAAAACGAAATTGTTGGTGGTCAGATGAATGAGGAAAATGAGTTGCAAGTTTCATTGATGCTACAGGAAAATCCTCACTTAAGCACTATACCATGAGATGTTATTAATAGTCAGTGACCTCAGTCACTAGTTCAGAAACAACACAATAAGAGTGGCGGAATTTCCTTCCCTTGCCTCTCTTGGGCACCCTAAAGCTAAGAATGAGTCACTGACTATTATTTCCGTCGTATAGTGTAGAGAAATAGCAGTGGAAACGGATATTTCACAAAGTAGGGTGAACAGAATAATATTCAAACATAAGTTCCATCCCTGAATCTACATCAAGAATTGTATGGTAATGATTTCCGAATAGAGTTGCGTTTTGAATTCAAATGCATGGCATGTTTGACGAGGATTATAATACTTTGAATACAATTCTCATTTCTGATGGACAATGGGTTGGTCAACACACATAATATGCATTATTATGCAATCGAAAATCCTCACTGGTTGAGGACTGGTGATCACCAAAAGCGATGTTCACTTAGTGTCTGGAAAGGAATTATGGGTAATTATTGGACCTTACTTTTTCGGCAATGTGCTGAATGGTGCAAGGTAATTACATTTTCTTCTCAAACATCTTCCCAGAATGTTAGAAGTGGACTTGAATACCAGAAGGACCAAGTGGTTTCGAAACGATGGTGTTGCAGTGCAGTGCAATCTTATCCTAATAGTTGGATAAGCAGAGGAGGTACTATTCCTTGGCCCGTGCGATCCCCAGACCTTAGTCCTATAGATTTCTTTCTTTACGGGTATGTGGAGGAAAGTTTTAGAAATGAAAAACAGGATGATATGGAAAACAGGATCACGGAAGCCTTCCGTTCAACTGATGGAGTAATGCTTGCTAGAGTTTGGGGCTCATTTATTAGAAGACTAGCAGCTTGTGTGGAACATGATGATGACCTATTTGAGCATTTATATATAGCCTTTCCCAAAAATTGTTTCATTGTTTCCTGTTTATCATCCTTTCCTTTTCTTGTAAAGATTAGAAGAATTGTTTCCTTCGTGATGTATTTCTGTTTCTATTACAATTTCATTTTGTTGAAACATATTCTTTTCAGACCCCACCAATCCTTTTTCGGCAAAAGGCTCTTGAAAAATGGCATTCAATGATGCAATAAAATAAAGAGTGTTGCATTTGAAAAATTTGAGTTATGGCCATTTGTAATTTTCAAAAAATCATAGTAGGCGATGGAACTTCGACTCCTAGTTCGCCTGCATCTCAAAACATCAATCAATCAAACAATTTAGTGGCGAATCCAAAAATGTAACAAAAATAGGGGGTTGCCATTTAAAAAAAAAACTTAGTTGTGTATCTTATTTTGGGACATCCTGTATATAACTCTTAATATTTAAAAAAAATCCTCATAAGAATATCATACTTCGCCAAAATTTTTGGTCCGATTGGCTGGAAGCCTCCTTCTTCCATAGACAAATAATGTTGTTCAAGTTCAACAGGATGATTGGATAGCAGATGTGGTGTGACCAAGATTTCTTCATTTGAATATCCTAGATTTTGACAAAATTTTATATTTTGAATCAGGTTCTCACCATTTTTATTCTGCAATTTGTACTTGTCTATATACTGCTTTGCTTTAACTCTTGGAACACCTATAAGAGTAGAACATAATAGAGTAAGATCCTAGAGTCGCCAGACCTACGTCATTTTAGCAAACCTTAAAATTTAAGTATGAATAGTATATGTAGTGTACTTGCGAACTTGCTAGCTTGAAAGTGGCCCCGTTTACCAGGTAGAAGGTACAAAAGGTACGTAAAACCTTACTCACCTACGTTGAAGTACGATGATACTTTTAGTATTCAGTATAACCCAGATAGGATTCATATTGAAAATAATTTAGTGCCTATGCAGAAATTTTGTATGCCCTCTCTTCGGTACATTTTTCCTACTAATAATAATTTATTCACGAACAGCATATAACATCTTGCAGTGTATGAGAGAACACAAAAACATTGCCTAGTTTAATGGTACTATACAAAAAATTGTGAATAAAGTGCAAAAACTCATTTAAGTTCATTTAAGAACTGGTCTATGAGTAGTAATATAATCATTAATTTGTTTTATAGAAAAACGAATGTTAAAGTATACATATAGAAGAAGTTGGATCATTGTTACTTTCATATTGGTAAAATCAAATTATGAATATACATATGATTAATTATATCTAATTATAACTAGTTACTACTAAGATTGATTACATTTATATTGGTATTGGTAGAGAGATGGTGAGTATAAGGGATTATATTTCATTAGTATTTTTTATTATGGTTTTGTCTGTGCTATGATGCCAGTTTGTTTTTTTTTTTGAAAAGTCAGTGGAGTTATTTTCGTTAGATCATCTGGCATGAAATTAAACAGGCAAGGAGCAAGATTAGGAAAAGACATTTGTCCAATTGATTTTTGTGCTCTTGGTGAGTACATATACATTCCTCTGTTTATTCTAGTTGTGTTATTTATGGTTGACCGGGCTTATGTGGGTATTATTTTTGGAAACAAACTGGAATATTGTCTTGGAGAATAATTGGCGGATATCAAACAATTTAGCCTCCGCATAAAGTAGATCGGTTGGGTAAGTGACTACTCATGACACTTCCCCATCCGATTATACCATATTGGATAATAGTTTCGACTAGCGCATGATACAAGGTTTTAAGATGAATAAAACTAAGGAATGGGGGGATTGGCGTGGTGGGTTAGCGTTCGACTCATGATCGAAAGGTCGTGAGTTCGATCCTCGGCCAGGGCAGAAATTTTTCTATTTAATTTGAGAGAATTAAATGTTAAATTTCGTAGCCGGGCCGAGGATGGTCCTCGACGATTCGCTGTTGCGTTCAAATTAACAGTGCTGCTCCTAGGTGGCGTATGGAGTTAGTAACAAGGCCTACCCAGAACACTATGAAAAATGATACACATATAAATACTCAACTTGTGACTGGCCGAATGACGAAATGTCAAAGCCATAAAAAAAAAAAAAACTAAGGAATTTCGTAAGTTCCAGAATCTGTATATCAGACCACGTATTTTTTAACAGTATTTGATATGTGGATATCCCACCTGAGAAACGAATCAATGTATATACCAAGATATTTGACCGACCTCTCCAGTGGGATAGTCACTCCTACTATAAGAACATCATAGTTTGGTAGGTAGCGTTCATATGATGTGAAAGAGATAACTTTAGTTTTTTTAACATTTACAGTTAGAATATTAAAGTTGAACCGTTTGAATATGTTTTGCAGATTTTTTTCAGCTTACTGCAACTATACCAATGTAGTAACAGCTTGGAATTACTTATAAAATTTAGTAATCACAGAGTAAAAAAAATGTTCAAGACAAACTTTTATTTAAATGCAATAAAAAAATAATTGCTTGACCTAGGTTATTCTGTGAGTAACAGATTTAAAATATTGCCGCGCAAGAATACTTTTGAATCTGTTACAGAATAACCTAGGTCAAGGCATTATTTCTTCCTTTTTAGTGCCTTTGCATAAAAATTTGTCTTCAAAAATATTTTTAAATCTTTTTTTTATTGTGCGAATATTAAATTTTAAGAGTAATTTCAAGATGTTCCTCCGTTGGTATAGTTGCAGTAGGAAAATTATGCAAAAAGAGGGCATACAAAATTTGTGAATAAATTCTGCCAAGGCACTGAATTATTGGAACGTAGTTCCTTATCGCGCGTTGCGAAAGAGGGCTAGACGGAATAAATTAAGACCAAAAGTTGTAACGAGACTTTTGCTATGGTTGTAAGCCGTCGGCGTGCGCGTGTTTCTCTGGCATACAAAATTTGTGAATAAATTCTGCCAAGGCACTGAATTATTGGAACGTAGTTCCTTATCTCTCTCTCTAGAAAGAAAGCCAGTTATTTTGTTTGCTCTTTCTATTTCACATTGAACAGTGTGGTGTCGCGACGATTATTTTTGTTGAGTGTATACAGGTTTTTTGTACATAATAAATAATAAAAAATAATAACAATAATGAATCCTGACAGTGTTTCTGCACAAGTTCCGATATTGCTGATGGAGTTAGGTAAGCAGAGATTTTATACAGACAATAATAAATGCTTATGTATTTTAGCAAGACGCATTATAACCTCTCTTTACTATTGTGCTAACCAAGTCATAAGCGTATAATCTCTCCATTATTGTGTGTTTAGCAAGTGTAAGCGTCATAACTTTAATAAATTTAAAAGCAAATTATATTTTGATATTACAATATCAATGCGTATGTATTTAGCAAGCCGTGGGTGTTCTAACCTACACGCTGTTGTGTTTACGAAGTCGAGAGAGTATATATATATATATATACACACACTCTGTTGTGTTTACAAAGTCCTGCGCATCTATGACATGTACGAAAGAATAGACAGACAGAGTGCATATATATATATATATATATATATATTATTATAACTTAAAAAAAAAAAAAATTATTACAATTCCTTCACTAATTAATCGAAAGGAACTTCGTTCCATCCGGGTGTCCCTTGACACCTCTCAAGTTTTTTTTTATTATGGTCTCCCTGAGTGCTATTTTAAAAATATTTCATTCTGTTACTCGATCATCCAGGTTTTCTGCAGCCAGCTCTTAAACATGGGAAATGATTTGTTTTGGGACAAAAAGAAATCATTTCTCAATTTCAAAGGGAAAAATAAAAAAAAGAACTGTCTGGTGTGGGATTTGAACCCTTGCGAGATCCAAAGCTCTAACTTGAACCAAAATGTGTTTATTTCCTATTATTACATTCTACAAAATAAGGATCTGCTTTCCAATATAATACATATATACAATGATCATCACACAGGAGACCAATTGAAGGGATACATAAGAATTGTGTGAGGTGAGGAGAGAGGAGAGGAACATTTGCATCTATCTCCCTATGTTGCCATAGCTAGGAGATGCCTTTCCAGGCTCTGATGCTCCGCACGAATCCGAAGGTGGAAGGCACCCCCGCTGATGCGGACGGGTATACTCATATTGTTAAACATTTCCTGCTGAGAGTTGATATGTTCATTTATTACACACTTCCTGTGTACACCTACATATATATTTTGTAGTTGACTTTTCAGTAAAATTATCGGAGGTTATAACATTATCTATCATTTACCAGTAAAAGTATGCAAAAAACTGGTTCACATAAACTTGAACCTGGCACCTTAGACCGCTCGGTTATCTGGGTCATACTGAATACTGAAAATATTATCGTACTTCAACGCAGGTGGGAAAGGTTTCATGTACCTTTTGTACCTTCTACCTGGTAAACGGGGCCGCTTTCAAGCTAGCAAGTATGCATACATTTTAAACTACATATCACACTATTCTTACTCAAAATTTAAGCTTTGCTGAAATGACGTAGGTCTGGCGGAACTGGTATCTTGGACTATGATAGAGTGGGATAACTTTTTGATTTGAAAGTCCTACCTATCATATCTGACAATATTTGAATATTGGGGCAGGCAACTCCGTAAAATCTACGAAGGGAGGCACCACAACCACAACGCAACACTGAACTTGATTTGAGCATGATATAGAGAATAAATAGCAGTATTGTAAAAAATAAACAAAATATGGAAAATACAAATTTTTCGCTGACCAACTTGGTTAAGTTCCCATCATATTCTTCTTCTCTTCAACAAATCTTTCCTTCTTCAGAAGTGAGACATCTACATTTGAAAGCTCGAACCACTGGATCAGTGTATGTTTTACCGAGACTTTTTCATAGATAGACTGGCCGTCACGTGACTTTAACACACAGTTCCTGGTGGACTATATAAGAGAGAGAGAGAGGAACTTTATGCGACATATGAAAATGCTTTTTATTTCGCTTCCAAAGTTTTCAGAAAGTTCATCACTGAAAAAAATTATTAATAATTACTAAAAAACGTTTATGTAATCTATAAAATTTCGTGTCTGTAGAAAAAATGGCACAATTATTTTTGGGAAATACTGAGGAAAATAGTACGTGTTATTGGGAATGAAAGTGATATTTTTTCTATCGAGCGTGACGGAGATCGACGGACAATCCGTAGGGAAGTCTTTCTCATTTCAGCCTGGCGTTGTAAAAGTATACCTTTACTCCGGCGGAGTAAACATTCCATGTATACATAACGTTTGAAGAAACATTCTTCAATTTGAACACATATATATATTTCTGCGTTTGTTCTCAGAGAAAAAAAAAAGAAAATTTTGTGAATCAAATAAATCACATTATACTTTCATAAATATTATTAACCAACATTAGTTTTTGAGCAATTGCTCGGGAAAAAACACAAAATTCTACCCCCGAATCAAACGAAATCTCACCACCCACCTATGATACTATAATAATAAATCTATTAACTTCAGCTACAATATAAATAGAGGCACAAAAATAAAACTGAGTCATATAAACAAAAGAAGTCACATAAAATGTGACCAGTTTGTGCGTGACTGAGGAATTAAATTGAGTTAATTCTTCAGAAACTATACAAAAAAATCCACAAATCACTACCTACACTACATGTTTACTCACCTATGAAATTTCACATCCAGCCCGATTTTGTATCTAACTAACAATTGTAGGCTGCACACGAAGAAGGCATAGGTATTTGAGAATGTTTAAAACTTGTCAAACAGTTCAGAAACACTGGATAAATTTATAAAAAAGTTGCAAAACACCACACGAAAACACATATAAACAAACCAATGTTTTGCCTGAACTCATTCTGTCCGTTTTCACAGGTTCTGATATCTATGGTCTCTTTCTCACAACCAGTCAATATTATTAAATGTCTATGGCCTTTTCATGACTCGTTAGGCGCAGGCGCCTCCGCCATGTTAAAATATCTTGCTTCCTGTTGGCGCATTTGACCACGCATGTAAAAGTATGGAAATTTCGAGCACTTTTAGTATAATGACCGGAACACACGGGCTTATTACCCTTATTAACAGTGCAATTAAATGAAAAAATATTTGATGGTGCTTCATTAGTAATTGTATCCCAACTATGACGATGGTTGAAATGCCATGGTGGGGGCAATGGCCAAGCTGTAAAAAAATCAGAAATGATAGAAAGGTTAGGACATAGACAAATTAAAAATAATGTCAACTACATGTGTGCCAATGTTCATAAGTGAAAAATCAATCATCCCCTATTTTACTACCCGAGGGGTGGATAATTCCATTCCAAATTGGAATATGATCAACTATGAGGTATACCCTATCCTAATAAAAAAAATCATCCAAATCGGAAAACCCACTACAAAGTTATGCCTGATAGAATCGGTTAACGGACCAAAATTCGGAGGGTGAACGATCAATATCCTTCATTTTGCTACCCCCAGGGATATGAATGGGACCAACTTCGAAGTACATCCTATCCAATGAAAGAAGAATCATAGGAATCGCACTGCTCTGTGAAAAGTTATGCGTGATCATACATAAAAAAATATATACGCGTCGACTAGAGAACCTCCTCCTTTTTGGTTTCGTCGGTTAAAAAGCCCAATTATCTTGAAAACGGTTGGTTTTTCCTGATTCAAACAAGTATATATTTTTAACTCAAAATTGAATGAGGAATGCGAAAAATGAATAATATTTCTGATTTCACCAGTGGCGTAAAAAATAAGGGAGAAAAGGGACCATATGATACCTTTCTTGAACGCCACTGGTACTGGTGGCAACTTATTGAACAAAAACAGTTTTTCAGATGTAATTGAAAATTTTTCAAAACTGTAGAACTTTCAATTTTTTATTTTCAACACCCTGTATCTCTGTAACGAACGACATTTGAGCAAAAAGATATTAGGAAAGTCCTATTAGTTTTTTGAGGGGAATTTGGCACCATAGTTTCGGAAACACCCTGTATATAAGGAAAACAAGGAGAATATCAGTGGCGTAATTCTCCCGTATAGGATAATTTTTTCATTTTTTTTCTATTTCTTTAGGAATTTAATTTTTTCATAAAAATGAGATGCAAACAGAGGCATCGTAGCTCCCAAATGAATGAACCGATTTTGATTTGAGTGTTTTTAGCAATGATTCGAAGACATCTGTTTCGCTGTTTGAAGATCATCAGCTCTTTTCTAGTTGATGAAGGGATGTTAGCAACGTCCACAGGCCTGATCGACTCGAAATTAAGCGTCCTGTTACTTCAATTATATTGCAAGAACATGGTAACCTTGACCTGGAATCTGCAGGATACCCAACTCCTCACCAACTTCCAGCAGAGGTATCGTGTTTGGGCTCCTTGGAATGGACTCAATGAAAAGGTTATAGATAGATGGTGATCAGGGTCTGATGATGTAGCAGGAAAGGGAAATGAGGATAAATTGGTGAAGGATTCTAAGCTACTTTCACTCGTTCAATCAATGAGAAATTTTGGTATACGATTAGGTACCGTTTGGGGCGAATCAGTGTATGAATGTGTGAAGTGAGTGAAAGAATGCATATTTTTGAAAATACAACTATTGTCAGAATACGCAGGTTCCGACGGGGCATGATCTCATGTAGCATGAACTAGTAATATATACAGTTTAAACAACATGAAATCTAACTTAAATTGAAAATTTAAAAAACCCCAAACTCAAAAAAACTCTAAACAGTAAAAAAATTATATGTATTGGCCCTTTGAGTTTGATATAAGTAGTAATTTTTTGATCTAAGCGTCGCACACTGAGGCAACAAACCCTCAAAGTTGGCAATAAATAAAAAATTCAAATAGCTTGTACACTCTGCTCACTATTATTTTTTGATGCACCACTACCCCCTTACATAATAAAACAAACGATATTGGTAATCAATCCTACTTCTCTCATGCTCAGTAGAAGTTAGTTATCTGCGGAGACTATACGTGCATTGTTATTGCGTAGCTTTTAACCTGTTTTTGTTCTATGTTTGAGTTGTATTCTGGAATAGTTTCTTCAATATTTTGCCTTGGAACCTTGAAATTCAAGTATGTTTCAATATTTTAATAGGTATAGATGTGGTAAGCACACTATACCAATTATTTCAAATATAGCCATATGTACACTGAAACTGAAGAATGCCAATATAATGACTCAATTTTCGTTAGAAATCAAAGTCGGCCGCGTTAATAATGTAACACCCCATAAAAATATCAAAGAAACTATTAAATCATGACAGCTACGATCTAACCGCTAAACCACATCGCTCCCATTACGAAGGGACAGTTATTTTTATTTCTATTGAGCTCAAAAATGCGACTAGGTTATTAACGATTCTTCGACAACGGGGGATAAAACATAAACTCTTAAAGATCGCTTCTCACAGAGACCGCTGTCACATTAGTGACCCATTAAATTAACATATCATGGCGGCGTGTCAACTCAAAGGGGTACTCACCGACACATAAGTAATATTTTATTGTTTTCGGGCGGTATCGTTTGAATACCGAACTCTATATATATATAAGATTCTCCATACTAGATCGCTCTCTTCATTCAGAATCCAGTTATCGAACGAGTCAGTCAGTATATAGCAAGTTCTGCTTCATTATGAAGCGAATGAAAGTGAAGTTTAATTTCAATTAGAGAAGATGAAGTCTCATCTTCCTACGAGTAGTAAGCGTAGACTCCGTACAGTTTATCTGAAGTAGCAAATTAATCAACCATATGCAGAATCATAGTGAAAGAGTAACTCATCCGAAATCAACTCGGTAATAACTAAATGAATGGAATTAATATTTATCAAGAAGCTAAATAATCATATTGCAACAAGTGAACGCGTAATATTATTCGGAAATAAAACGGAATAATTAAGTCTTAATTAAACTATTGTGTATTACTTCAGTGGACGGTAAGCAATGAAACTGTTTATTTGGCAAGGTATATATGTATAGTGTAATAAGAAAATATTTCATTATTGATTCTGTAGAAGAAATTATTGATTCAACAAAGTAAAATTATCATTAATTGTTAAAATAACTGAAGAACAGTTATTTTAATTGTCAGCACATATTGTTGCTCATTTTAAATTATTGTTTATTCAATCTCATTTTGACTTTCTATACATTTTCTCAGTAAATTATACCAGGTGTATCAATAGTTGTTTTTATAGTTAAGAAAATACATATATATATTATTACAAGTCCTAATTGTATTATTATTTCGAAACGATTTGAGATTGGTCTTTGTACTGTCAAATTAAGTCCCCCCGCTTCATTACATACTGGGAGAAACAAGATCTCAAGCCGCTCTGGGAAATTGTTCCGTTATTGGTCAATAGACTGATAACCCTCAGTATGGTTAAGGCATAGCTATGTTAACAAAAACTAACGAGCAGCTATGATATAGAGTTGCTGAAAAGTTTATGTAATCTTATAATAATATAGTGTCAAGTGAAATGAAAATTAAATGTTAAAAAAAGCATTTTTAGAAACATGAAGGCTAAAAGTTGTATTCCAAGGCAGTCCAAGTTTTAGTTTTGTATTTTTTATAATACATATTGTTTGTACTTTTCAGAATCGTTTAGTTTGTGTGCACTTATTTGCATTTTTTGAAGTTAGCAAATAAAACATAGCAGTGTTTTTTTTCTGTCATGCGTATAACAATTTTCATATTATAACAAATATAAGCCTTTATAGAAAAACTACGACGGAGCTGAAATGAATTAAATGTCAATGTTCTCACGTCTATTTTAGTTGATCAACTTGAGTTGATCAACAAAAATCGAAATGAATTTTTGTTCACACGTGTGAACGAACATTGATTCGGTAGTTGTTTGAAATGGATGCGAACGAAATTGTCCAGGCAGGCATAGTAGCTATTAGCAAGAAATCAGAGATATTTTGTCGAACTTTGACAAACAAATCTAGAAATAGTCGGTTTTGGATCAGGAATTGGATATTGCGAAGAAATAAATTGGGCGTTTCAAGAACCCTGTTGAAGGAGCTGGCTTTGGAGGACAAGGATGCATATAAAAATCATTTGAGAACAATTTGAAGGACTTATAGGAAGCAAAGTACAAAAACAACTCGACTGCCCACAGTTCACATGCTTCAAACGCGTTTCAACTTGTCTCAAAATTGCCTATGACGCATTAGTTGATCGATAGTTGAATGGGTCAAACTTTTTCGGTTCGACAAAAATTTATCAACAAAAATCGCGTAAGAACGCGCGTTAACCACAAATAAAAAAATCTAAAAAAAAATCATAATTACCTTGGAAAAAAAATAGTAGGTATACAAAACTGGAATCTTTTGTGATTTCAGTCGTGCTTTTGACTGTGTTCAGCAAAGTTTACTACTAAACTTGTTATACAGATATGGAATCAGAGGCAATATTCATGATTGGTTTAGCTCGTATTTAAAAGACAGATCTCAATTGTTAAAAATATCTGAATATTGGAAGTCTGTTCTCTCATCAATGGACATCAATGCACTTGGGGCTCCGCAAGGGTCAATATTGAGCCCTGTATTGTTTATCTTATATTTTAATGACTTGCCCCAGATATTATCGGATTATTTAAGTCATTGAAGAACACCGACATTATCCTGAGAGGGGATATCACTCCAGAACAACTCAAGATATTCAAGGCTGCTCTCCTGAAAGTTGGCAAAGATGGCATGGTCTGGACAAACTTTGGAACAGTTTTTGTGAATTGCAGTGATAGGTCCATTATGGGGTTGAAACCTGTGCTGGATGTAAACAGGCTTCAAATCTTTTGTTTCATAAAAATATAAATGTATATATACTTCTACTATTTATAGGTAGTTGATCAGGGTTATTATTATTATTAGCAATTCATTTCTTTCCTTCCTGTTCAAATATGTGCATTTTTTGGGTTAATATGTATATATTTATCCACTTTACATCATTATATTTTAGCATGCTTAAATTATTCGATCAACATATTTTATTTATTTGCACCAGTGCAGTCTGTTTCACACCTTACGTATTTTTTATTCAGTTGTTACTCATTCCTTATTTCAAACAAAAAAGTATTTAGGTCTTTATTTTTTGTAGTAGAAGCCATGTCGAATCTGAAGTTTGGATTGAATGTGCGATCTCTGGTACCTAGCTTAAATGAAATTAAAATTATATTAACAGTTCAGGATTTTGATGTATTTTCAATTTGTGAATCTTAGTTAAGTAGTGAAATTAGTGATGATATACTCAATATTCACAGTTATACACTATACAGCGCGGATAGAGATTTTGGAGGTGGTGGGTTATGTATATATGTTAAAGACAAATCAAAAAGACAATCATAGAATAGTTACTACCAACTTTTCCGTACAAAATGACTTTTCCTTAAATAGACTAAATCAGTGTATCATCTGTTTATTCTCCATAACCATTAAAGGTCGTCTGAGTACCTGGTAGATAACCTTTTCACCATCTGGCAAGAGAAACTTCTGGTTTTGTTAATTTTGTTACTCAGTTCTGAAATGTAGGTATATCGCAAGAGAAACATTAAAGTTCTGCATTTCGTTACTTTGAATTCTTATTCAAACAACTATCAAATTAACTAGATTGTGGTAATCAACCCACATAAACAACAACTTTGGATAAAAATCACATTTAAAAAAAAAGTATTACTGCTGGTATTATATATAATGAAATGATCTGTATGCTACCCTTTTTTTCAGAATCTTTGACCAAAATTATTTTGACGAAAAACTGTCTTTTCTAGTTAACTGTCTTATGAACTTATCTGATCGTCACACCCCCTTAAATACCTCTAGGTACTAAACCAGAAGCTCCTTGGCTAACTGGAGCAATTAAAGAGATGGTTTCAATTAAAGTACTAAAAAGATTCAATAAAACGAAATCAGATGTACATTTTCAATTTAACAAAGATATGCGTAACTATACTAATAGGGCAATGAAAAACTAAAAAAAAACATATTTCACTCACCAATTCAACACAAATAGTAAAAAAAACTTATGGAAAACTTTGAAATCGAATAAAATAATATTGGATAAGTCACACGATCTTCCAGAACATTTGAGGAACTCTAGTGATGTAAATGATTATTTCATAAACCCTAGACCTCCCAGTCAGCCGCCACCTAGTCATTACATTTTTATAGTAATAATACCCGTATTAATTCTACATTCTAATTCCATGGAGTTAATGACCTTTTTGTCTACGGGACTATTTCTGATATCAAAACTAATGCACAGGGCTGTGACGGACTGAATTTAAGACGCATCAAATTATGTTGTCCGCTCATTATCACGTATATTACACATATAATAAATTATTGTTTACGCAACAATGTTGTACCTGATTTATGGAAAAAGGCTGTTGTGAAGGTTTTGCCAAAGAAATCTAATCCAAGAGATTATAAAGATCTTCGAGCATTGAGCATCCTCCCGACTCTGTACCAAGTTTTAGAAAGAGCAATTGAATCACAACTTAGAATTCATATTGCAAATCACTCACTACTACTGGAAGTACAGTCAGGATTAAGAAAAGGGCACAGCTGTACAACTGCTCTTCTGCACATTGCTGATGATATATTTAGAGCTAAAGACCAAGGTCTCTGTACAATTTTGATTATCTTCCACTTTAGCCGCGCTTCTGATACCATCAACTTTGATCTGCTCTTAGCGATCCTCCATTAAATCGGTCTTTCCGATTCAGCTGTTGCTTCAATGAGTGCATATTTGAACAACAGACAGCAAAAAGTTCATATCGAAGATGATGTGTCTCAATATCTTGATGTTAACTCAGGTGTGCCTCAAGGCTCCATTTTGAAGATCTTAGGCACATGAATTATCTGAGAAAATACTGAAAATAAAAACACTGCATATAAGATTGCAAAGAAAAGTGCAGAAAATGGAATACGCCAGGAGAAGATTAACCACTTTATGAAAAAAGTTAATGATTCCAGCAATAAAAGCAAGACTCTCTGGAATATAATAAAGCAGCCATCCAGAACAACTGAAAGTGAACGTATAGTCCTGAATCACAATCAGAAATATATCAGTAATGAAGAAGAAGTGGCGAAAACATTTGGAGAATACTTCTTAACTATAATTGACAAAAAAATCAACACTCATTTCCCGGATAATTATTCAGGCAGTTGTATGACAATGGCGAATGTTAATACAACGATGTTATATAAACAAGTTACTTGTGTCTTTTTTGACGAAGATATGTTTTCAGGTCAAGCAGAAAAACGTTATGCCAGATAAATTTCTTGTAACAACGGGTACCCCTCAAGGCAGCGTTCTTGGACCACTGATTTTTTTATTATATGTGAATGATCTTCCTGATAACATAAGTTATGGAAAAATATTGTTTTACGCAGATGACACGTCTATCATTCTTTCTAGTAAAACATCTGACGCTATGACACAATTAGTGAATACAGTTCTTATTGAATTTAATGACTGGTGTAACAAGAGCAGACTCATTGTGAACGTAAACAAAACAGTATGCGTGCAATTTGAAAAATTCATCTAGGAATCTACATAATCCCAATCTAAGTTTCCAAAACAAATCTTTAGAATTGGCCAGTTCGACAAAATTCTTGGGAACAATGATTGACTCGCTCTTCACATGGCAAGAACATATCGATTTTACATGAAAGAAATTGAATCAATCATACTACTTGATAACATCTCTCAAGTGTAAGTTCAAAATCACTGATCTCAGTTTATTATGCTAAATTTCACTCGATTATACCTATATCATAATATCTGGGGACTAGCTACTGGATCAGACAGGATTTTCATAAAGCAAAAAGCACTGCTGAGATTGATATTCAATTTGGATTATAGAACTCCCTGTAGAGAGACATTCCGACAAAACTAAATATTGACAGTTACAAGTTTGTTGATTTCGGAAACATTAACATATATACATGAAAATAAAGGTAAGATACAAATGAGAGCAGAAATGCATAATTATAATATAGAGAGTAAAAAATATGATCACAACTCGAAAACATCATCACGTAAACTATAAAAAATCTCCTAAATTTGTTGGTATTCGCATTTATAACTTACTGCCAAATGATATGAAGACCTCATACCTTCAAAAAACAATTTAAACTTTTTTTATTAGAAAAATGTTTTTACTCGGTAGATGAATTTACACTTGAGGTGAGCAATGCGCGATCGTGTTTACTTTGAAAATTTCATTTAAATGTTCTTGTCTCTGTACAAATTCGTTTTTATATTTATATATTTTTTGTAAATGACGATGTGTTGATTTAATTATTTTTATTGTGAAATGTATTTCAATCATATTTTATCTAGACTTGGTGTAGTGGCGGATTTACAGATTTGCCGCCCGTAGGCTATTCAATTTTTGCCGCCCGTAGGCTATTCAATTTTTGCCACCTCTAAATTTTGATATCGCTGAGCTCATAAAAATTATTTTTTCAGTTATGATTAATTACTTTTTATATATGAAAAAGTAATTTTAATGCCATATCGTATGGATTTTTGAAGATCGTGTTCACAGTAAACACGATAACTTTCGAAAAAATCATTTTTTCACTTCAATTTTTTTAATATACTCATTTGACTGGAGAGAAGCCGTTGCTGCTTAGTATTGTTTTATCTTATTATAATTAATTCATTCCATTGGCATTTTCTGAAAAAGTTGGCTTTGTGAAAAAGTTAACAATTGTACTAATGTAAACATTCATTTTAAATAATTCGTGTACGACGCGCTTAAGGCATGCTCATTTGGATTTTCCAAACTTTTTCTTACTACAAATAAAATAATTAACTGATGAAATGTATCTATTTTCTAATCAGCAAATTGTCTAACTTCATATTTTGTGGAGGGAATTTTTTTATTGTCAAGTCGCAGTCGTTCAAATATTAGTCAATTTTAGTCAGTATTTTTTACGCATAAAGAAATAACATTCTGAAATTGAATTTGACAATTTGCAAACTTGCTGCAGCAATCATGATCAGACCATCGATATTATATCAAGATTGAATTGTGTAAGGAGATCTCATAATTATTAGGTACACGGAGAAAAAATTATAGCAGTTATCAGTGAAGAAAATATGTAAAAATAACTAAAATTTCGATTTTTGTTAAATATTTTAATTTCTCTCCAATTTTCGAAATTCGTATTTTGTGTGTGTATAATATTTTTTTTTAATTTGTAAATCGAAATAAAAAATTTATGAACTAAATTTGCCGCCCCTTAAAATTTGCCGCCCTAGGCTCCAGCCTACTCAGCCTGCTGGTAAATCCGCCACTGCTTGGTGTATCTTATTTCGTTTTTTTATAATGAAGATGTGAAGATTTAATTATTTTCATTGTGAAATGTCTTCTAATGACATTTTATCTAGACTTGGTGTATTTTATATTGTTTTTTATGACGTTGTGTTAATTTAATTATTTTGTTGTGAAATGTTTTTTAATCACATTATATCTAGACTTAGAGTATATTTTTTATGTATGTATGGTCATATGCAACTATGACTTGTCCCATCTACATAATATGTAGCGAAAGGGATTAATAAAATCTATCTATCTATCTATATTAAACTTAAAGGGCCAATACAGAATTTTTTTTCTTAAAAGTATTCGACTCGAATAGACTGCACATTTTGAAAAAAATCTCCTTCCTTCTAGTGGATTTGCCTCATACAAACATGCATAAGCCTGATAAGAAGTAGGTAACATATTAACGAGCTGTGTTAAACCCTGGTAGATAAAATCACCACTTCCGTCATCATTACGATTACCGATGAATTCTTAGTTATTTTTTATTCATAACGAACCATATTTCCTTTCCTATGATAAGAAAAACGGCGAAAGAATAAAATCATTCTCAGTCAAATCACTGTAGAAACATGAACAAATCGGGAAGTTATTCAGTAAATCCAGGGAAGAAAAATGACACATCTTTCCGAACTTTCATTTGTACCCTCTTGGTGTTTCTGGCTTTGTTGTTGTTGATTTATTTGATGATGGTTGCACTGACGTGGAAAACGAAGGAAAACGTGAGTTTTTATTGACTTATTTATTGTGACTGATTGACTTTTTATATTACCCAAGTGTCCATCTGTCTGTAAGTCTGTCTGTCTGGCCCAGTAGTTTTTCTCAGATACTGTGATGTGAAGACTTGAAATTTGAGATAGTACTGGAGCTAACGGACTATCATGTTTCCTAATAGTTAACATTTGAGAAAAATTAAATCGTAAATTTTGGATGGAAAATGTTTGAGAGCCGAAAACAATTTTAGTTGGTTGTTATCATTTGATACTGCTGGTTATGAGGTTCCCAAAAAATATTTTTTCCGCAATTTTACTCAAGGTTGTTATAGGGATGTTTTTTAAAATAAGCATGAAAACATGTTCTCTTCCCTTGAAAACTCCCCAAACTCATCGAAAAAGTAGGATTACCAACCTAGGGTTCACAGAAAACCTATAGTCAACAAGTGCTTCTTTGGTAAACTTTTTTCAGCAGTCTCGGAAAAATATGAACAAGGTGTCATTCGATTCGGAATAGCATGTAGGCGATTTTTGAAAACAATGAAGTTTCGCAAAAATTACAAAAGTTATAAACAATTTGCTGAAAAAAGAGCGTTTTTGCCAATATCTCAAAAACTGATTGAGATTTTTGAAATCTAAAGAAAGATTCAAAAAGAAAAGGAGCTGTAGGACCGATATTTATAATATTCCCAGAGAGGTGAAAATACGGCCTAAAACGGATACTCTGGCTTGCGCAAGACACGCCCACTTCGGACAGTTCACCAATAAAAACTATTCAAACATATTAAATTTGAAAATTGAGGAATGAAAAAGTTCGGGCGCTTACTAGATAGATGAATGAACAATAATCCGCCAGCAAAAAAAAATTATCGCGATTTTTCAATTAGTTATGCAATAGTTAATTAACAATTTTTACTGCTTGAACATGAACATTGCAACTGTGATAATTGTTAAAATATAAATCTGAGATTTTTTTCCTTCCTTGGAGCTATTCTTGAAAGGCTTCAAAATAGATGCCCGTTGATTTTTTTTTAAATTAATAATTTTTTTAATAACACGTAGTTGCATAATTAAAGACTTATTATTATTTGATTATTGTTTTTTTTTCTTATATTTTCAATGATTCGCTTTTCTATTATCGAAAGCTTCATCTACCACTTATAATCAATATTGAGGAACCATTTAAAAAAAATCATAACTCATCTTGCTCTTCGATTTAAAAAAAAATTGTTTCATTTGATTTTTCATTGTTTATTCAATAAACAATTTGTTATAAACAATAAACTTTTACCTCATATTTGTTTTCTTATTCTACTCAATGAACAAAAACAACTATGAGGTGTTTTTTGTTTTTTTTATGATTTTTTATCAACTTTTATAATTGCCTTTCTCCGTAACTCCAACATTCTCACCTGGTTTTTCATCTTTTAAATTATTATAATTTATAAACTAATGGAGATACGACCAAAACACTTATTCATTCTCCATTAATCAAAGAACAAATTCAGCTTAAAACTCAAGTTGTTACTGAATTATTTATTTAATTTAATGCAATTGTTTAAAAAAATTAATTTTTTTTTACTTTAATGTTTAAATGGTATTTTAACTATTAAAATATGGCAACATCACTTCAGTAACTTGTAATTTAACAGTTCATTGATAGACAATTTGAGCTTTTAGATTTGAGTCTCACTCTATAACTTTTTAAATTATGAATAAAAATATGTTAACAAAAAAAATTCCTCAAAGTCCATTAGCCTAAGCATCTTATAAACCGAACATAATCTTGACATTGTGTTTAATTTAACGAACTTCATTTATGAATAGTTATTCACATTTTATAATACATTTTATTTTATTTTATTGTACATTCGTTGGCAGATAATTTCGCTTTGTTTGATAATACTGAGACATCTGCTTTCACTTCTGATTATTTAATTTTGGTGAAGTTGACACCTTCATACCAAGGCTTCGATGAACTATTACTTTGCTAATAAGGTAGGTGCGGTGAATATGCCCATGCTGGTAATATGCTCACCCGGTGCAATTTTAAAAAGTTTAGCTTATTTGCTAATAGAGGGCGGTCAACACTTCAATATTCCGTACTCACAGCACTACGAGCCAAATCTGTGTTTGTTAGTCTCTCCAGAGAGGTTGAAGGGAAGACATACGTTTTCGGCGCTATCGATTATAAAAATAAAACGTGCTTTAATAGAGTGTAAATATCGTGTATGTTTGTTTACAATAACTGTAAGTACAGCATTTTTAAAAACGCCTGTTTACCATTGTTTTAGTATACTACCTTTAATAAAAAATTCAATAAATTACAGTTAACAACTTTTAAGATGCATTTTCTGTTTCTGTCGCTAATACGCCCATCGTTAAGGGGAGTTAATATGCCTTATGACAGAGATATTAGGGTTTTTTTGTTTTGTTTTTCAAAGAGTTTCCTTAGTTTAAGAATAATTTATAAATTTTTAAAATAGGCTTTGTCAATATTTTGATAATTACTTCTTGTACTGAGTGATGTCTACCTACCAGTGTAAAGTTTCAAGTTTAATTTTTCAGTTCAATTCGAATTTTGGGTTTGTTTAGTTTGTTGTCATCATTCAATTTGTTTTTCCAAATAAATATACTTGCCATATATATATATGTTGCTTTGCTCTCGATAAAATTAATCATTGGGCATATTAGGAACATGACATGGGCATATTAACGACAGGGTTTGTAATATGGCCAGTGAGACTGATTTAAAAAAAATGGTAAGAAAATATATCAAAGATTAAATCATCCATTACTGTCCAAACATCACTTTTAAAGGTACGTTTTCTATAAAAAACCGAATTGAATATTTTGCATTTTTAATTTTTATCAAGGATTTCGCTTAACATGGGCATATTCACCGCACCTACCTTAGTTCACGATGTCACTACTTGTTAATCAGGTAACTTCATTATGTTTCTAATAAAGTCATTCTAACTCGACTGGAAATCGGATGAGTACTGTCGCGATTCTGTTTAATACATGTTACTTATAGGAAATCTGATACACGCCCATCCATTTTTATTTCCCCTTTCTACTGGACTGGTAATTTTATGACTTTACATAATTTACTAACATGGGACATGCGAGATGATTAATTACCCCATTGACTCATCTGCTCTTTGAATATCTGATGTTGTTTTCGTGACACTTGAGAGGGTGAGTTGACATTTATAACCGTGAATATTAATGTTTTTTTCCTGTATGTGGTCATTAGGAACCACATTAAACTGATTTACGGCAGCTCCTATCTATTAGCGTGATTTCAAGACATCCCTTTTTGGTCATTAATTGAGTTTATTAGCTCTTTGTCTTGTCAAGAAGATGGAACTATAGAAAAAGGGACGAAAGGTCGTTTCCCTTTTGGTGACGCTTTGCAAATCAATGCATGTTTTCTTAAATATCTTATTATAAAACTACCTGGTTCATACACGGCGTCACACTTTTTCTCTCTCCGTTCCTCCTCCTCTTGTCTTTCTCTTTGTCGCATTTTTTCTCTTTTTGTTTTTCCATCAGCCGCCTTTCTCTTGTTTTTCTCCACCACGCTGTTCTTCCTCCTCTCGTCCACGTACTTCCTCCTCTCGTATTTCTTTCTGTCTCTGTTCCTTATCTTCCTATTTTTACATTTGTCGTCATTCTTCATCGTCATTTTTCTTCCTGGCGTCGTTTACTTCAACTCGTTTTTTTTTCAACAATCGTCTCTCTTTTCTTTGGCAAACTGCTGCTTGATCGTTTCCATTATAGCCTCCATATCATCGTAGGAAATATTTCGGGTATTCACCATTATTAATTCACAAATCAGCAGTTAATAACTTCACTTCTGACACCAACTCTTACGAAACTGGGGTTCATATCTATTAAAATGATCAACTAGTTATTGTCTGTTTATTTCCACTTCACAAAAATAGTCCACCCTACCAATTAAATGAATTAATCCAAATTCACTGTCCAAAATATACTACACACTGAACTTCACCTTGAATACTCTACTTCCGGAACAACTGTACTGCAACTGATGGAACTACTAACTCTGTCGCTTGAACGCAATGCATTATACAGCGGTCATTATTATTAGAACATTATCGAAATCCTTGGAAAACACTGGATCCTTCTCCGTTTGTTTGTTTCGGGAATTTCAACATCTCGTCAGCACCGCGCGATTATAGGCAGTGGCGTAGTATATTTATTTTATTAGAATACTATTAAACAAGCAAGTATCCTGCGAGCTTTAATCTCATATTGGGTCTATCGTAACTGGTGAGATTTGGGTGCATGGATCTGCAAGAAACGCGAAGATGGCTACAACTCAATCTCATAGTATTGGGTGAGTAGTATGCTCAAATCAACAACTGGTATGAATATGCAAAGAACTGAGAATTCCCGCAGAACGATTCATTTGGGTACCAGGACATCATGTTAAAACACAGATTCTACTGCATAATATTCCAGAGACCTGAGACGGGAAAGAATATATCAAAGGCCCATATCGTAAAAGATTTGTTTCCTCTAAATGAGGATTGACTGAAAATTACTACGGAGCTCATGACTGGACATGTGCCGGTAGGAGAACACATGAATAAAATGGTCACCCAACCTGCAAACTATGTGGAGAGGAACCAGAAACAGTGTCACATATACTATGCAACTGCGGAGCTCTAAATCGCAGAAAAGAGTAAATTTTGTGGATAACCGATTGGCGAACCAAAACTATATAGTTTACACTCAGAAAAGAACTTGTACAAACTCGTACGAGGCACAAAATTACTGAAGTGTAAACTGTTAGAGTAAACAACAGGTAGGACAATGGGCCAAAAGGCACAAGTGTCATAGGAGGCCACGGCCATACAAGCCTACAGGATGAGGATTGTCTATGGAAAAATCCCCCACCTTCCCCAAAAAATGATCTACAACTCATTTAGCTGCTTTGCAAGCAGAAGGAGATTTATACCTCTTGAGGATCGAAGTGTATCAGAATGGTATTCTGCGTGCTGAAAAAGGAAGAAGTATAGGTATCCCACTGATATGACGCCACACCTGAGAATCATTGATATGACCTGGGACAGTTGTAGAATTGAAAACCCTGACTAGCCTTGATATGACTCACAATATAGGGTGTTGTTCCATTAGAAACCCTACACTTCAGTTTAGTTGGTTAAGATGTTGTTACCAAGTTTATGAAGATGCAGGGTGTGAATGATTTATAACAACTCACTGACGATTTTTATCGAGCGGCAGATTAGAATCGTTCTACCAGTATATAGATGTTATAGCTTTTTAGAGAGCTGGAATCGTTCAAATTGTGTACCCCGTCAATCTAATTGAGGATACTATGCAAATAATCAAAGCACTTATCAAAACAAACAAACTATAACAATTTGAAAAAATACTTCGTTGCAATGAATAAACACCTTGTATGGTATAACATTTCAATCCATACAAACAACTGTACTAAATAAATGTTCCAAATAATGTAATACAACCTGGATAATTATTGTTTTACAACTGACAGTAAGTTGTATCAATGTTCTATGGAGATACTGAGATTTCCAGAATCTATCATTATAAAAATGATTTTATGATGAACAACAATTTTTCCATATGAAATAATCTGTTTAAACCCGTTATAAAATAAATTTGGTTTCTTTTTTAACTGTATATAATGCCTAATATTTTTTTAAAAAATTTTAAAAAAATAAATTTAAATTTTAAAAAATCTATGCTCTACAAAATAAGTTAATAAAACAATAATGAAAGAAATATTTTTTGAATGAGCACGTATCTTTCAACGAATCTGGATATGAAATGAATTTGATTCAATAATAAAATATGTTGAATAATTCTAGGTATAGATTCAATTAACAATAATGAGTCGACATAATTAAGGTATGTCACACAGTCACACATTGATGGAAGTCTTGTTTTTATAAATACTACCAATAACTGGAGTTT
The DNA here is from genome assembly GCA_018342105.1 of Gonioctena quinquepunctata. Classification (NCBI taxonomy): domain Eukaryota; kingdom Metazoa; phylum Arthropoda; class Insecta; order Coleoptera; family Chrysomelidae; genus Gonioctena; species Gonioctena quinquepunctata. The sequence continues at coordinate 47,734 of JAFIRS010003339.1, read as the reverse complement.
CTATAAAGTAGTTCAAAGTTCAAAGGTAATTTAATTTATGATTTGAAAAAAAACAACGAATGATCATACTCAAATATGTGGTTAACATTTCAGAACAAAAAATCCACTTTGGGTATAGATTTCGTAAAAATCCAATATGCTATTCAATTTATTAATAGTTGGAAAAGAGCTAATATGCTAAATTATACAAAACACAAAAGGAAGCTTACCCTTTTGCCACTATGACAGATTCTGGATTTCACACACAATATTGTTATCGAACGATTTCTAAATTCTATTTATTATTCATCAATTTCTTCACTATTTTCTTTAGTTATTATTTTTAGTAATTGAGTACCGAATTTTCTCTGACGCACACTGATTAAAGATAAAACATTTTATGTCAATCATTTCTATTTGACCGTTGAGATTTAATATCGATCTGACTACATCGATTATTAGTACTCAAAATATTTGGTACTCCAAACTGTGTACTGAGACTTGAATATGAGAGACGTGAATGAGGAGTGTATTTATATTTTTCTTGTTTTATATACCCTTTCCATTACCTCGCGTGTCCCCCACGAGGCTAAAAACTCCTTCATATGTCGGGTGGGGATAACAGGTCATTATTATTTATGAGTCTAATTTATGGACTAATGAGGAGAAAACAAGACTCGTTTTTCTGATGTTTATATTTTTATCTCCCTAATTCATTACATGCGCTGATATGTTTATCAGCAGTTCATAGGATGCACACATCTGATAGTAATTATATTTTCTAAAATGGTATTTGAGAGTGGTTATTTGTTTTTCAGCAACCATTTATAGCCGTTTTTATGTATTAAAATGATAGTTCTTATTTCTCAGCGGAAGACGTGAACATGCTTTCACTTTCAATCGCTGTAATAAATCTCAGAAATTTATGATAATTCCCAATCAGTTTTCTATCCCACGCAGGATGGAATCATATGTGTTGAAGTTAGAGTTCATGAAGAACATTTTTTATTAGGTATTATGTTTTCTGATTTTATCTCTTGACAAGTTTATCACTTACTGGATTTTGTCTTTGACCCCTTGTGGTAGCTAGCGACTTCTTAGAACGGATTATTCGTTAAAATAACTTTTCATATTTGAGGTGGCCACTTCTTCACATATATATTCGTGATATCTATATTTGTTTATTCTCGGGTCATAACACCACCGAAAACATAAATGACAAAATGGGCTGGAATTTGGAGGAAAGTTAGCTTCGCCCGTGAAAGAATTGAAATCTAAGTAAATTCCAAATTATATTGAAGATCCTTCAAATTCACCTGGAGGAATTTTAAATTCTTGAAAACAATACAGCTTGCCTACTACTACATGTTTAACTTGACAATTTTTTGTTATGATGAATGAATGAGTCGTTTGTGAAGGTCCAAGATTCAGTCGTAAGTGAGAAATATAAATTTGTCAAGATAACTTCATTCCGTGAAAGGAAATGTTGGATGGTAGATTTATTTCTCTCATTTTCAAAAGACGGAAAAAAATTTATGAATGGAATTGTATAGTGTTTCAAGATCCTCCGATGAGTAGTCGATTTTTTTCTTCGACTAGGAAACTGCAGTAAGGTAACTGCGAGTGAAACAACTTTGTATCAAAACTCTTTTTTGAATATCTGGAAAGTTCCAATAAAAGACATCTGAAAAAAAAAACAATTTTCGACTAGATTTTAAATTTTTCATATGGAGAAAAAGGAAGCTAAAAATTTCCTCTAATCCACGTTCTCTCCATTGAATTGACTTCTTCAGTAACCAATGTTATATATTCGAAGGAACTCTGATAGAATAGCACCCATTTTATCGGCGAAGCCGGAAAACACATTCATTTTCGATTCGAAACTTGACTCTCATTTCACATTCACGTTTTTATTGGAATGCCTTTTTCTATGAGCAAGTTGGTATTTTGAATTATGGTGGAGTGTTTTCCTGCAGCTGAAATAGAGATTGCACCGTGAACTCCGGACCAGGAAACTATTTTGACCTTGAATTTATTTTATATTTGGATTATGTATTTTCAATTCAATAAATTTGGTCTTCTTAGAAAATGAAAAAAACAATTGCAAATACTTGACCGAAGCTTCATTTTAACGAATGTGTTTTTCAGGACGAATTTGGTGTAGAATCAATCGATTCAGCTGGAAATCAAGATAAACTGAGTAAATTGCGGGATGGATCAGCCGGAGGCTTTGTCAGTCCTAGAACTTCAACTTTAAGATCAACAAAGAAGATCCCAGATATCGAATACATTGGCACAGGTGAATAATCTGAATTAAATTTGTTAAGGGATGAAAGTAGTCGTAAAGTTCCATATAACTATGGATCATCAACACATATCTGAATAACTTTGGGTGTCATTGGTATTTTCTACAAACCACCTAATATGTCTAACGATTTATTTTTGAGCGAATTGAAAACATCTATCAGTACTCTCACAAACAAATTCAATGCTCTCATCTCCACAGGTAACTTCGATATAGAATTCACTGATCAGAACAATAGCACAACTAATGGTCTAATTGATATCATGACGTCATACACGCGAACACACGAACAAATTATTCATGAAACAACTAGATATGAAAAAACAAATGCTAAAACTTTATATCTCATATTTGTTACTCATAATATTCCGGTCAAATCAACTGAGGTGGAGTCCTTACCAGAAATATCAGAGCACAGTATGATCCCTTGTTCTAATGGTACTGAAACCAGTCAATTCTATGAGCTTTTTTATTACACCTATCGAAACTTAAAAAAATTTAACGAGAACGATTTCAACTATGATCTCAAAACACACTGATTTTTCTGATATCTATTAGTCGAATGTTATGGATGAAAAAATTAATGGTGTCATTGTATTCTCGGCGCGAACAAAAATTGTTATTAAGCAAAAAGAAAAGTTCCACAAAAAATGGACAAAATGGAAAAACCCCAAAGATTATGATATCTTTTCAAATTTACGCCAAATCGTCAAATTAAATATTGATGATGATTACAAAAGCTATGTTCAATCCACCGAAAGTAACATTAAAACCGATCCTAGAGTTTTCTGGTCATTCACCAATAATTTAAAAAATACCAAATCGTTACAAGCTTTTTTCTAAATAACATAATAAAATCGCTTCAGATGTGTAATCGAGATGTTCTCTTTTTTCGGAATCTTTCCATAGCGTTTTTGAATCTGAATCATCACCACCTGATATTCCTGTTGATGAAAAGTTAATATTTCTTTACGTCTCATTACCAAGGATGAAATCCGAAATGCTATCACAAATCTAGATCAGAATAAAGGGCCCCTCTTTTCATCAAGTCATGTGTTGAAACTGTAATAGAACCTCTGTTTATCATCTTCAACCAAAGTTTAACTTCTGGCTATTTTCCGAAATTATGGAAGATGGCACAGGTTGTCCCAGTGCACAAAAGCGATGATAAAAATTATGTCACGAACTACAGGCCCATATCCTCACTCTGCCATTTTGCGAATTTTTTTGAAGTGATAGTAACAAATAACTTGTTCTTCCAAATCAAAATGTCTATTAATCTGAACCAGCATGGCTTCGATGGTGATAGATCAATTGTAACTAACCTAGTTCCGTTTATTCAATGGCCTCTCTACTTATGCTGTGAACACCGATTTTTCGAAGGCCTTCGACAAGGTTCACCATGCGAGTCTTGTGGTGAATGTCGGTGTGCATGACAACCTTCTTAGTTTTTTTTTTAATTCTTCTGGTGCCTCCGAATTATATCAGGGGTGCCTCAGGGTTTCCATTTGCTCTTCAATATCTTCATTTACGATATTATCGCCTGTTTTACACACACACACACACACACACACACACACACACACACACACACACACAAGGATTGCCCTTTATGCGGACAACTTGAAAATGTACAAACCAATAGCCAGCACTGAAGATTATCAAAACTTCCAACAAGACTTGATTTCTTTCTCAGAATATTGCAAACTCAACAAACTTCACTTGAATATAAATAAATGTTATGAAATATTGTTCACTCGGAGTGCTTCTTCCCCTGCTTCTGATCTCTTTCCATGTGGAGAGCCTCTCACGGAATCAAATCTCATTAAGGATTTGGGAATTGTTCTAGATACTGAACTCATCTTTGACAGCCACGTTGGAAGAATAGTTCAGAAAAGTCGAGGAAATCTTGACTTCATTCTAAGAGCAACTAGAAGCTTCTCAAAACCTGACGGTGTAATTGCTTCATATAATTCTCTGGAGATCAACCCTAGAGTATGGCTTCATTATTTGGAATAATGTACACTCCAATCGTACTGAAAAAGTCGAAATTTGTGAGTGTACTGAACTTTAGATTCGATCAACATGTCAGCACTTCTCATATGAACAAAATTTGAAGTACTATGAAATTGATAAATTTTCTAGATATATGTATGATTTATAAAATAGTCAACAATTCCCTAGATTCATCGTCCCTTCTCAGCAGTCCCAACTATAACTGCACACAGTGCTTTGTAAGGAATAGACCTTTGTTCGTGGCCCCAGCTCAACAAATGAACTTCATTCATTAGATGCTGTTACGTCCCTGGTCTATTATGGAATTATATAATAAGATGGTTAAATCCCTCCCTAAGTGCCCATGGTAAGCTACAGTATGTAAAAAGTGTGTACCAAAAGATAAATACCACTCTGATTTCTCCAGCTACGCCCCTGGCTGTTCATCGGAGGAAATATCCACATTAATAAACCATTAACGCTAAGGAAATCTCAAATATAGTGTCCCTATACTTGACTAATCCTTCTTTGTGAAGTTGTTCTTCAAAGTAATTACTTTGACGTATGGGGAACATCAATTACTTCGGAATAATCGAACCGAGATTATTTTTCGAGAGCGGCTCCAAAAAATAATATCCCTTTCTCTCTATACTTGGGAATATGGGACGTTTAGATAGAAGCACGTACCGATCTGAGAAAGATTGTTGAATAATGCACTTGGAAAAGCATTAGAATATACATATATAATATATACATAGCATTTTCATCAGTTTTATATACTGATAAAATGATACAATAGTCAAAGAACAGTTGAGATTTTACATTGGGTCAGTTTTTGGGATTCTCAAAGTCAGTGGACTGAACATCAGTAGAGATGCCATCAATTGTTAAACAGACTTTTGATAAATATTATTTGAAAAAAATATGGAGACATAACATAAAAAATTATAATTGATTCCATTTTCCCAAACATAAATTCAGAAAAATATATGAACTTACTCTTGACCATCAGGTCTCAACACTCATTCACTCGGCATTTTGTTTTACACGATATTAGTTCAATTGTATTACTATTTTAATTATTTCCGCGAAAGTTGTGTATTTACTTTTATATCGCACTGTATATTAGAACTTAGTAGTATTGGCAAAGTTTTACTATGAGAGCATGAATGATCGGTTAGAGGTTTTCAGAGTCTCATCTCGTTCTTGAAACATTGATAACTTAATATCTATTTATGATAAATACTGTTTAGTATTCACTTTGTGGAGTCATTACTCGTGCAGTTCCGGTTTGACTTGATGAGAGTTCTCTTTCTTACTAATTTCGCAATTTCACTGTTATAGGATTACTATGTGGAAGTTGAGCACTATCATCTTTCTGCACTACATGTTAAACGAATGAAAGTTTAAACACCTCTGACAGGACATGTTACTTAAACGACGTTTTTTCTCCAAATCCCCGTTCGTTCGCGTGGTCGCGCTTTTTATATCACCTCCCCTTTTTATGGATTGTTCGCGGGTCAAATTCCTAACATAAGTTATCTTCTACCTGTCATAATAAATCATCGTCTTGATAATCAATGGCTCGTTACTGTCGCCGAAAGAATGTATGAAAAACTGAATGATTCATCTATTTCGTGGTCGTATTGCATTTAATGAGCTGTCAAAACCTATAATTTATAGTTCCTTTGATTACTAATGAAATTCCGTAGATATACGAAACTCGAAGGGTAATGAGTTGTAAATAGCTCCTTGGTAAAAAAAAAATGTATACGCATTCCGGGCTTCAGGTGTTTATCTATTTTTACATGCCCTTGTTCATTCCAAGTGAATTATTTAGAGTCCATATTTATTAAGAACTTGTTTCTTAAGCTCGAAAGTTTTTCTGTACTTATGGGGTCATGACAATGCGTTAGATCCTATAATTCTGTTGTTGAAAATCTTTCTGATTTGGATATTTTTTCCACTTCTTTCCCAAGCTTCAAAGAGTGATTGAGAGCAATAATGTTTTGAATCATTGATAAAATTTTGATTTTTTTCTTCCACTTTTTGGTCACATTATCCTGTGAGTTCTGCATACTCCAAGGCATTCAGCTATTCTTTCTTGGAATTATATCCTTCCATTAATATGTTAATTAAGGGCTGAAGTAACTATTCTTTTTTCAAAATTGATTATTTCAACAATTTAGTAATATTATAAAATGAAAAAATAAAACTAGTTTTCTCTCCTATAAAACACAATTCTATCACGTTTTATTACTACCTCATTTAGTTTTTGCTCACATTAATTTTTGTGCTATGTTACTTTCAGAAATGACATTTATAATATGTTAACACCTTATCAAAGCTCACATTCATTTCTGAACTGAGTTATTTTTTCTATGAATGATTTTTGTTATTCTCCACTTCAGTACTCTATTGTCAACTTTTACAACTATATATTATATTGTTTTGTTTCGTGCTACTCTGTATTTGGATGGGTAAAACTATCTGTAGAGTAGTCTATTCATGTAAATAAATGAATACCCTCACGCATTTCTTCGATACGCATGCGCCTATAAAAATTGTAAAAAACACTAGAACCAATGCACCTTGGAATACTTCCACAATTCGAGATATTATATCCTTGCGGGATGAAGCTCTTCTCAGATTCAAGAAAAGTAAACTTGAGAAGTACTGGACACTTTATAAAGACCTGAGAAATTGAACTAAATATGCACTGGAAAGAGAGAAGAGAGTTCAACTAAGTTTTTAAATGAGGATTTATAAAAACAGGAAACATTTTAGGAAAGAGTTGCGGTATATGAATGCCCTTGATATTTCAACGAATCGTCAGATACCAGAGGAGTTGAAAAATCCCTCACAAATCAATGATTATTTCACCAACGTCTCAAAGTGTCCCAATTCACAATATGAAGACATAATCAATTACTCGTGAGTATAGTTCATCCATTCTCAGTAAACTCGACCTTCTAGAATATTTGGAGATCAATATCAAACGAAAAGTTGGAATATTTGCTTAGATTAATTAAAATAATAATTATTTGTTGAATTTGTTTCACCGTAGATTAAACAGTAGAAGTGAATGTCTTTTACTTGCTATTTTGATGTGATTTTCGAATGATATCTCGTACATTCTCAAAGATGTAACAGAAGTTCGAAAAACTCTTTTTTATTTTAGAAAAATTACAATTGTGACGATGAAGAAAAATGGTACATTGATTGAGTGGAAAAACCCAGTTTTCTTTACGCGAAAAAGTGACTGCGGAGTGTTTATCGAAGCCATTTTTTTATAAATCCGAACTTATTCCAAATCAGTGATTCACATGAATATGAGTAACAATTAGTGCAAAAAGAAAAATATAATATTATCATATTTGAAACTGAGAAAAAGTAGTCCAATATCAATTCTCAAATCAAATCAAATCAAAATATGCTTTATTGTCGATAAAATCTAGTTTTGTTGACAAAGTAAAAGGTAAACAGTACAAAATAATTATGGTTATATACGCACAAGCATGTAAAATAAATAAAATAAAATAAATGTACACGTATAAAAATTGTTCTTTGAACATTTAGTATATATACATATATACAAACACATACATATTATTTAATAAAATAAATGTCAATACATGAATAAAATATCGATATAAAAAATGAAAAATGTTATTTTTTTAATTTTTAAAAGGGAATAAATAAAACAATAAAATCACAAATTAAAAGACAGTTCACATTTTTATAGTGAAAGTTGTCATTGTAAAATTCTTGCAAACTATAATAGGGTCTGCTCACGAGTAGTTTTTTAATATATTTTCTAAAGCTTTCAGTACTATCGTGGCTCTCTCTAGAATGAGACGGTAAGTGGTTATACATTTTGACGCCATTATAGAAAATTGAGTCCTTTACCAGGGATGAGGAAGGCAAGGGTAATTTTAAATTATTTTTTTATTTTTGGCGAGTATTAGGACACGATGAAATATTTTCAAATTTTGAAATATGTTTATGTATAAGACAGACAGTTTCCATAACGAAGAGAGCCACAACTGTCAATATATTTTTTTCTACAAATAACTGCTTACATGAATTGCGTGGTCCTAGTTTGAACACATATCTGATGGCTCTCTTTTGCAGTTTAAGTACTGACTCCAGCAGACTGGAGTTACATACCCCCCAGAAAGGTATAGCATATCTCAATTGGGATTCAATTAATGCATAATATGCGGTCATAGCCGTGACAGTACCAAGCTCCCTTGAAATAATTCTCATTGCATAGCACCCCGAGGAGATTTTATTCTTCAGTTGTTTGACGTGTGCTTCAAACTTCAAATTGCTGTCAATAAAAAGGCCCAAAAATTTTGTGCAATCTTTATTTTCAATCATCTCATTATCAAGAGGTATATCTTCAAGAGTACATTTGAAAGTTACTATATTTGTTTTTCTTATGTTAAATGAAAGGAGATTCGAGTCGCACCAAGATTTGATTGTATGTATGTCTCTGAATATCTTATTATTCAAATCGTCAACAGTTTTACTATGCCATAGAATGGTGGTGTCATCTGCAAATAAAGTAATTTTTCCAGAAGTGTGTAAACTCAGTAAATCATTTATGTATACAAGGAAAAGAGTAGGTCCTAAAACCGATCCTTGTGGCACTCCATACTCAATATTAATATATTTTGAAGTAGTATCGCTTTTTACTGCTTGACTGCACCCAGTTAGATAGGACTCGAACCATTCCAAAGTAACTCCCTCGCAGCCGTAGCGATGCAGTTTCCGCAAAAGTATCTTGTGGTCTACACGGTCAAAATCTTTTTTGAGGTCCCAGAATACTGCTGCTGCTACATCTCCGGCATTTATATCTGAATATACCTCATACAGGAAGGAGAAAATTGCATCTTGGGTGTTCTTTTTAGCTTGGAAACCGAATTGATTTTCTTTGATGATTTTATGAGCAGTAAGGAATTCATTGAGCCTTTTTTTCACGAGTTTCTCAATTATTTTAGCCAGAGTCGGGATGAGGGATATTGGGCGATAATTTGAGGGATCGTCCAAACTACCGCCTTTGTGCAAGGGAATTATCACAGACTTTTTCAAGAATGTAGGACATTTACCGTTGCGAAAGGAAATATTAATTAATGCGACAAGAGTATCAAGTGCTACTCTTGGAAGATTCTGAAATATGTTCATGGAGATGTCATCGTATCCAGTTGATTTTTTATTCTTGATATCCCTAAACACTTCGAAGATTTCATCAATACTAGTATCGTATAATATAAAAGTATCCCTTGTATGACAATTATGGACATTGATAAGAGGGTCGTAAGGGACAATTATGTTGTCACTAAGCTTACGAGCAATTGAACTGTAGAACTCATTGATCTCATCTGCACTGATTGCAACTCTTACACTGTTCCTTTTTTTAGGATTTTCTCGCAGGTCATTAACTATGGACCACGTCTCTTTCTTTTTATTATTCGCGGAATCAATTCTCTTTTGGAAATATTTAGATTTCGCAAGCTTAAAAACATTTCGGTAAATTCTACGGTAGTTATGAACATAGGCATGGAAATCTGGATTTAAGGTGAATTCTCTTATATAACTAAGGGACCGTAGATTCCTTGAGGATGTCTTAATTCCAGATGTTATCCAGGGTTTTTTACGCTTTTTTTAAATTTTCTGGATAGGAAATGAAACACTGAGAAATTCTGAAAGTTTGCTATAGAAAGCAACGAAAGGTTCGTTTAAAAGTAAGACCCGTTCCCAGTCAAATTCAAGACAGTTCTCATAGAACCTATTATAGTTTGCACTACTATGAAGTCTTCCATATTTATATCTATTATTTTCATTTACATCTAGAAGAATGGAACATTCTATAGCTTCATGATCAGATAGTCCAGAGGAAATAACTGAACATGAAACTTTTTCAAGGTCGTAGTTAGTACATACATAGTCAATACAAGTGAAGGAATATTTACAAACTCGAGTGTTTGATCTGACGTGCATGTTAAGGTTGAATGATTGTAATATGCTCTTAAGAGCTTGTGTAGCTGCACAATTATCTTTCACATAATTTATATTGAAATCACCACCTAAGAAAACATTTGATTTCGAAGGAAGGTCACTCAGTATTGATTCTAAATTTTCTACAAATAAATTCACATCAGAGGAAGGAGACCGATATAGACACAGGACATATAGGTTTAGTTTTTTGAAGAAACACACAGAACATTCAAATACTTTTTCAATTGTGAGGTCATTATATTTTGTAACATTTTCAGGTAGTAATTCGCTGGCAAATTCCTCATTAGCTAAAATCATAGTGCCACCATAACCATCACTTCTACAATATTTGGAAAGAATCATGTAGTTTTCCATAAAACATGGTTCTTTATCTACATTGATTTCAGGAATATTATTTCTATAATTCAATTTTCTATGACAAATGGCATTTTAATTCAGGAAAAGGTTTCTCTGATGTGGAAATCCAAATGTGTTGAGTTGCAAAGGACCACATTATGTTTTCAACTCGAACAAATGTTTCACTCACTCACAATTCATAGAAAAGGGGTTTCCACTCAACGGAAAGATCTAAATATGAAGCCGTACCTCGTTTCCACGGTTGAGAAACCATTTCAGCGGACTTCAGTAGCAACTATTTCATGATTAATTCTTGGATGTGAAACTGCGGTATGGCGTTGTATTTGAAAGAGTAGTGCCCACCTTCTGACTATACCTTCCGAATATACCTTCCAAGCACAGGGTAATATTAAGAAACGGTTACATTTTTTTTAAATAAAAAAAATATTATTAACTTTTACCCAATAGACCTACCAAAAAATGTTATGAGTGAAAATCCTTTCTAAATCCTTCAATAATCTCCCATTCCAGATAGTTTACTGAAATTTGTTTTTTAACAAAAATAGGCGAGTAACATTTGAAGTAAAATAATAAATATCCGCCTATGGTCGGCATTTTCGATCAAAGCACAAATCCTATTATGTTTTAACAGAGGCAGATTATAAACGCCATCCTCATCCAACTAAGAATGGATATACTATAACTTCAGTTTTCTTCATACTGATGATGAAATATTTTGGACAATCCTGTCAATCAAATCAAAGGTACTTGGTATTGGTAAAGTCAGTATTGAAATGATTCTTCGCTCATGTTTAATTGTTCCGTCAATAATATGCCATATTTTGCTTGTAAAATAGTGTCCATCCCATTATTAGGAAAAAATCATTCATCTCACCTATTCCAAAAATGACTAATCCTTCGGAATACGAAGATTTCAGAATTACTCCATCTCATCAGTCTGGCTTTAGGGCATCAGGGCGCTACTGAAAGTAACTGACTACATCATTCATTATTATAAGAATAATCTTACAGCTCTAGTTATAGACCAGGAGGAATCGGCGCATGAGTACCGAAAACTATTCCACCTCAATTTTTTTATGAGATCCTCTTCAAATTGCCCTACTAATGATACAAATGCATGTTGCCATGGGGCAACCCCGTGCCATATTGTTTAAACCGAAATTGTTTAAACAATTGCAAGGAATTGTTATTTTTCAACCGGACAAATTTTTTTTATATTTTTTATCAAGATACAAATAAAAAAGGTCCTATGACTTTCCACGATAAAGTTAATATTTTTAGAGATATGAATTTTTAAAGCTTCAAAAAATCTCATATTTGGGTACTCTTGACCCATGAAAAATATATAAAAAAAAATCGAAATAATATTTTTTTTTATTCTTTATACAATAGTCAATAACATTCTCAATAGAGATTTGAAAAAATTTCATTGATTATACCTGTTTTTTAATTATCAATTTCGCGCGCTCACAAGTATGCATCGCTTACCTTTAAGTATCGCCGTCTCTCTCTGACTCATGCGCTGCATCGGCCTCTCTGTTTCCTGAATCATTATTTATCATTTATCTTAAAAACTATTAACTTTTTTAAGATTGTTAAAGAGAGCAATGTTATTAACAATTAAATTGTCTACAATTTGTTTTTGACAAATTTTTTTCTGGAATCAATTTTACAAACGTTATTTAAGCATGAATCGGAACATTGAAATTACTTTTTTATCAGTTTATATTATTTTTTTGTTTGAACACATATCTGATGGCTCTCTTTTGCAGTTTAAGTACTGACTCCAGCAGACTGGAGTTACATACCCCCCAGAAAGGTATAGCATATCTCAATTGGGATTCAATTAATGCATAATATGCGGTCATAGCCGTGACAGTACCAAGCTCCCTTGAAATAATTCTCATTGCATAGCACCCCGAGGAGATTTTATTCTTCAGTTGTTTGACGTGTGCTTCAAACTTCAAATTGCTGTCAATAAAAAGGCCCAAAAATTTTGTGCAATCTTTATTTTCAATCATCTCATTATCAAGAGGTATATCTTCAAGAGTACATTTGAAAGTTACTATATTTGTTTTTCTTATGTTAAATGAAAGGAGATTCGAGTCGCACCAAGATTTGATTGTATGTATGTCTCTGAATATCTTATTATTCAAATCGTCAACAGTTTTACTATGCCATAGAATGGTGGTGTCATCTGCAAATAAAGTAATTTTTCCAGAAGTGTGTAAACTCAGTAAATCATTTATGTATACAAGGAAAAGAGTAGGTCCTAAAACCGATCCTTGTGGCACTCCATACTCAATATTAATATATTTTGAAGTAGTATCGCTTTTTACTGCTTGACTGCACCCAGTTAGATAGGACTCGAACCATTCCAAAGTAACTCCCTCGCAGCCGTAGCGATGCAGTTTCCGCAAAAGTATCTTGTGGTCTACACGGTCAAAATCTTTTTTGAGGTCCCAGAATACTGCTGCTGCTACATCTCCGGCATTTATATCTGAATATACCTCATACAGGAAGGAGAAAATTGCATCTTGGGTGTTCTTTTTAGCTTGGAAACCGAATTGATTTTCTTTGATGATTTTATGAGCAGTAAGGAATTCATTGAGCCTTTTTCACGAGTTTCTCAATTATTTTAGCCAGAGTCGGGATGAGGGATATTGGGCGATAATTTGAGGGATCGTCCAAACTACCGCCTTTGTGCAAGGGAATTATCACAGACTTTTTCAAGAATGTAGGACATTTACCGTTGCGAAAGGAAATATTAATTAATGCGACAAGAGTATCAAGTGCTACTCTTGGAAGATTCTGAAATATGTTCATGGAGATGTCATCGTATCCAGTTGATTTTTTATTCTTGATATCCCTAAACACTTCGAAGATTTCATCAATACTAGTATCGTATAATATAAAAGTATCCCTTGTATGACAATTATGGACATTGATAAGAGGGTCGTAAGGGACAATTATGTTGTCACTAAGCTTACGAGCAATTGAACTGTAGAACTCATTGATCTCATCTGCACTGATTGCAACTCTTACACTGTTCCTTTTTTTAGGATTTTCTCGCAGGTCATTAACTATGGACCACGTCTCTTTCTTTTATTATTCCGGAATCAATTCTCTTTTGGAAATATTTAGATTTCGCAAGCTTAAAAACATTTCGGTAAATTCTACGGTAGTTATGAACATAGGCATGGAAATCTGGATTTAAGGTGAATTCTCTTATATAACTAAGGGACCGTAGATTCCTTGAGGATGTCTTAATTCCAGATGTTATCCAGGGTTTTTTACGCTTTTTTTAAATTTTCTGGATAGGAAATGAAACACTGAGAAATTCTGAAAGTTTGCTATAGAAAGCAACGAAAGGTTCGTTTAAAAGTAAGACCCGTTCCCAGTCAAATTCAAGACAGTTCTCATAGAACCTATTATAGTTTGCACTACTATGAAGTCTTCCATATTTATATCTATTATTTTCATTTACATCTAGAAGAATGGAACATTCTATAGCTTCATGATCAGATAGTCCAGAGGAAATAACTGAACATGAAACTTTTTCAAGGTCGTAGTTAGTACATACATAGTCAATACAAGTGAAGGAATATTTACAAACTCGAGTGTTTGATCTGACGTGCATGTTAAGGTTGAATGATTGTAATATGCTCTTAAGAGCTTGTGTAGCTGCACAATTATCTTTCACATAATTTATATTGAAATCACCACCTAAGAAAACATTTGATTTCGAAGGAAGGTCACTCAGTATTGATTCTAAATTTTCTACAAATAAATTCACATCAGAGGAAGGAGACCGATATAGACACAGGACATATAGGTTTAGTTTTTTGAAAAACACGAACATTCAAATATTTTTCAATTGTGAGGTCATTATATTTTGTAACATTTTCAGGTAGTAATTCGCTGGCAAATTCCTCATTAGCTAAAATCATAGTGCCACCATAACCATCACTTCTACAATATTTGGAAAGAATCATGTAGTTTTCCATAAAACATGGTTCTTTATCTACATTGATTTCAGGAATATTATTTCTATAATTCAATTTTCTATGACAAATGGCATTTTAATTCAGGAAAAGGTTTCTCTGATGTGGAAATCCAAATGTGTTGAGTTGCAAAAGGACCACATTATGTTTTTCAACTCGAACAAATGTTTCACTCACTCACAATTCATAGAAAAGGGGTTTCCACTCAACGGAAAGATCTAAATATGAAGCCGTACCTCGTTTCCACGGTTGAGAAACCATTTCAGCGGACTTCAGTAGCAACTATTTCATGATTAATTCTTGGATGTGAAACTGCGGTATGGCGTTGTATTTGAAAGAGTAGTGCCCACCTTCTGACTATACCTTCCGAATATACCTTCCAAGCACAGGGTAATATTAAGAAACGGTTACATTTTTTTTAAATAAAAAAAATATTATTAACTTTTACCCAATAGACCTACCAAAAAATGTTATGAGTGAAAATCCTTTCTAAATCCTTCAATAATCTCCCATTCCAGATAGTTTACTGAAATTTGTTTTTTAACAAAAATAGGCGAGTAACATTTGAAGTAAAATAATAAATATCCGCCTATGGTCGGCATTTTCGATCAAAGCACAAATCCTATTATGTTTTAACAGAGGCAGATTATAAACGCCATCCTCATCCAACTAAGAATGGATATACTATAACTTCAGTTTTCTTCATACTGATGATGAAATATTTTGGACAATCCTGTCAATCAAATCAAAGGTACTTGGTATTGGTAAAGTCAGTATTGAAATGATTCTTCGCTCATGTTTAATTGTTCCGTCAATAATATGCCATATTTTGCTTGTAAAATAGTGTCCATCCCATTATTAGGAAAAAATCATTCATCTCACCTATTCCAAAAATGACTAATCCTTCGGAATACGAAGATTTCAGAATTACTCCATCTCATCAGTCTGGCTTTAGGGCATCAGGGCGCTACTGAAAGTAACTGACTACATCATTCATTATTATAAGAATAATCTTACAGCTCTAGTTATAGACCAGGAGGAATCGGCGCATGAGTACCGAAAACTATTCCACCTCAATTTTTTTATGAGATCCTCTTCAAATTGCCCTACTAATGATACAAATGCATGTTGCCATGGGGCAACCCCGTGCCATATTGTTTAAACCGAAATTGTTTAAACAATTGCAAGGAATTGTTATTTTTCAACCGGACAAATTTTTTTTATATTACAAATAAAAAAGGTCCTATGACTTTCCACGATAAAGTTAATATTTTTAGAGATATGAATTTTTAAAGCTTCAAAAAATCTCATATTTGGGTACTCTTGACCCATGAAAAATATATAAAAAAAAATCGAAATAATATTTTTTTTTATTCTTTATACAATAGTCAATAACATTCTCAATAGAGATTTGAAAAAATTTCATTGATTATACCTGTTTTTTAATTATCAATTTCGCGCGCTCACAAGTATGCATCGCTTACCTTTAAGTATCGCCGTCTCTCTCTGACTCATGCGCTGCATCGGCCTCTCTGTTTCCTGAATCATTATTTATCATTTATCTTAAAAACTATTAACTTTTTTAAGATTGTTAAAGAGAGCAATGTTATTAACAATTAAATTGTCTACAATTTGTTTTTGACAAATTTTTTTCTGGAATCAATTTTACAAACGTTATTTAAGCATGAATCGGAACATTGAAATTACTTTTTTATCAGTTTATATTATTTTTTTGTTATTATCATAGTAATTTATGAATTTTTATCAACAATAATAATATATTATTTTACCTGCTTTACACGCATTTACGGGTTGTGATACGACTAGTAAAATTGGCACAAAAAAAAAGCTTTAGAACTGATACAAATAAAAGTCCCTCTTGGCAATGGCTTAGAATTAAGTACTAAGGAGTTGAAAGGCTTAGAAACATTGTATTTAAATATTTTGGGTAAAAAAGGTAACTCCGCGGATGAAGCTAGACAAATTATTTTTTCTCGTTGCTTTGAATCCCCAATATAAAACATTAGATTTTACGAATTTCGGATACAAACTGGAGAATAGTACTTTGCTACCTTTATTTATGAACAAAAGCCCATTTCCAACTGATCTTAAAAAACCGTGCAATTGTAAGAAAGCTTGTAAAACCAAAGCTTGTTACTGTAAAAAAAAAAATATTAGTTGCATACTTCTATGTGGCTGTGATTCAGAAGACTGTAAGAATATAATATATAAAAATGATATTGATAATAAATAAATACCTTTTTTTTTAATCTTGTTTTATTATTTCATACTTCTACATCTATAACCTTCGTTTGAAGAAGTTATTCAATGTAATTACTTTCTGTTTTAATGACAAAAAAATAATATAAACTGATAAAAAAGTAATTTTAATTACATGTTCCGATTCATGCTTAAATAAAAAAAAATAAAAGTATTTTTAAGATAAAAGATAAATAATGATTCAGGAAACAGAGAGGCCGATGCAGCGCATGAGTCAGAGAGAGATGGCGATACTTAAAGGTAAGCGATGCATACTTGTGAGCGCGCGAAATTGATAATTAAAAAACAGGTATAATCAATGAAATTTTTTTAAATCTCTATTAAGAATGTTATTAACTATTGTATAAAGAATTAAAAAAAAAATATTATTTCGATTTTTTTATTTTTTATTTTTCATGGGTCAAAAGTACCCAAATATGAGATTTTTTTAACCTTTAAAAATTCATATCTCTAAAAATATTAACTTTATCGTGAAAAGTCATTGAACCTTTTTTATTTGTATTTTAATAAAGAATATAATGTCCGGTTGAAAAATAACAATTCCTTGCAATTGTTTACACAATTTCGGTTTAAACAATATGGCACGGGGTTGCCCCATGGCAACATGCATTTGTATCATCAGTAGGGCAATTTGAAGAGGATCGCATGAAAAAATTGAGGTGGAATAGTTTTCGGTACTCATGCGCCGATTCCTCCTAGTCTATTATACTTAATTATTTCTGTTGGCTGTTTTACACTTCATTCGTTTTCCTGTTGAGGCAATTAAACTCCTTAGGGTTATCTTACGAATCGTCGCCTTCAATCAGTTCTAATTGCTGACTGTCACTCGAATTCTTTTTTAGTGGAAAATGGTGTTCCACAAGGCTCTAGGTATATCAGGACCAACGTTATTCATTGTGTACACAAATGGATTTGGAAAACAAACTACTAAGCGGACGACACCCAACTCTATCTCTCTTCAGATTCGTTAACGGCGAACGCCAAGATGAATATCGATTAAGAGACAATCTTGGATCTTTCTTATAGTGATGTAACGAATATAATTTTTTTAGCATTCGCGAATGCAAATGCTAATATCTGTCACCGATATTTGCGAATGCGATGTTCAGTTTTTAAATCTGCTGCCATTTATCTATAGCTGAAATTTGACAGCTGACTTACCGGCGAATCGCACGCACACATTTGTCACTGTTTGCATTTTAAGCTGATCCGAAATGGAATAATTATTAAAAAATATTTGTTTTATTCAAATGCCCTTAAAAGTAAAAAATAATTGCCTTGGATATGTGACGTAGATTCCGTGAGTTACAGATTCAAAAGCTTGTCGCGCAAACTTTTCAGTTCGAATACAAAAGCGACAAGCTTTTTAATCTATAACTCACGGAATAACCTACGTCACACATCCAATGCAATTATTCTTTACTTTTCAGTGTCTTTGAATGAAAGCTTGTCGATAAAAACGTTTTTTATTAATTATATTATTTTGTGCCTTTTTAGTGCTTAAGTACGCCTCAATCTATGCATTTTTGTTAGAGCATCGTAATTATGAGGTCTTTTACCTGTAATTTCTGAGCTATCTAGTCCTTCTATGAGAAGACCGATTAACTCATCCGCCATCTTGGAGTTGCCATCTTCAATTTATGAATTTTGACTGAAAATCAATAATGTCCGACTGAATTGATAATCTCCGACCCCAACAACCCCGACATACCCATTTTGAATCGAATCGGGCCATAATTTCATCTTGAATTCATAAATTTTCACAAAAAATTCATAATCTTCGACCCCGAAAACCCCCACATTCCAATTTTGAACCAAATCGGACCATAATTACAAAACTTGTCCACCATCTTGGAGCCGCCATCTTGAATTTTTGAATTCTCACAAAAATTTCACAATTTCCGTCCCGTCCCGAAAACTTCCACATAGCAATTTTGAATCAAATTGTACCATAATCACAGAACTCGTCCGCCATCTTGGAGCCGCCATTTTGTTTTTTCCTTCTAACAAAAATTGCATAGAGCATTGTCACCGGGATTATGAACACCTGCCAAATTTCAGCTCAATCAGATGTCGGCAAGTGCTCCAAAAATGGATTACAAAATTTGAACCGGAAAGAATGACAGAATGACATACGAACGATGCAAATTAAATAAAACCTTGTAAAAAAGCCTATGGTTGTTTGTTTACCTATTGACAGATTGTTGACGTTGGTTTTATAGAGGATGATTATTTTATTTAAAAAGTTCAAAATAAAACAGATATAATTGCAAGGTAAAGTTATGTTACAAGGAAATAGATTTTCTAATAAGAATAATTTCAGATTAATATTTTTTATTTATTCAAGTACCTCATATTATTTACATACTATCCTCTTTTCTGACGTTCATATTCGCAAAATATTCGAATGAATTTTTGCGAATGCGAATGCAGATGCGAGTGTCCAGAAATATGCGAATATTCGCGAATGCGAATATATTCCTTACATCACTACTTTCTAATAAGTTCATAGTCACTCGAAATGGTATTCGATGGGAAAAAATCGAGAAGTTTAGATCTCCTTAATATTAAAATGAATGATGTAGCGATGCAGCGATTATTATAATAAAATTAATAAAAAACTTTTTAAAGACAAGCTTTCATTTAATCCGTGTACTAAAACGTATGAAATAAGTTCAAGTCATCGCTGACAATCATTGATTAATTTTTTGTTGAATTATTTGGTTTCAAAAAGCTTGTCGCGCGAAGTGATCATAAAAGTAGGTACAAATCAATTTGATTTTTGTTTTTTTTTAATAAACAAGTTTTTATAACGTAAATAATATTACGTATCTAGCATAAGAAGTGTCAAAACTGTTTATGTTGAAAACAACTAAATGTGTTCTTAGCATATTAGATGTTTCTAGCCCACAAGATAATCCTACTACTCTTCTTTTACTGGTTTCACTTAGGGACAAGCAAATGAATGCATTTCATTTTCTAACTCAAAAACCGTTCGCCGTTCTATGATAAGATAGAGGACAATTACAAAACTAATATTTATTTGGAAAAAAGATAGTGGCGAATCATTATTTTGATCAACAATATGGCAGGTTATGTTAACAGGGACGCCACTGATGAAAATTAAGAAATCCTTCATCATGGAAAAAATGTATTTTTATGCGTATTTTGCATGTACCAAAATTAAAAAAAAAGCCAAAGCAGTTTCAGAGATATTGGGGAAGAACTGATTTTTTTGTTAAATTTCAACATCCTGTATCTCAGAAAAAAGCGGTTGCGTACCTATGTTCATATAAAGAATTTTTCTTAAATTCATCCAAGGTTTATCGCCCTTTGGGATCAGCATCCAATTATGGAATACCCTGTATAATTGCAATACCGCAAGAATTTTTGTTTGTTATTTATATATTGTATGAGCAATTAATTTGATTATCTGTGTTTTGTTTCAATGTTTTGTTTTACTTATTAGATAACATTTTCATTCAATTAATTGGTATTTCTTTGATTAAAAAAAAAGAAATATTTAAGGAAAAAAATAAATATTTTTCCCAAATAAATAATAAACAACTTTTGAGAAAAATTAGTGAAATATCTTGGAGAGAAGTTTACTCGATGCCAAACATTGAATCAGCAACAAGTAAATTTATAGAAATAGTACAATCTTCCAAAATTCGAATCAAAAGTAACGAGAGAAAACGGAAAAAATGGATAACCAAATCTCTAATAAAATCTTTTAACAAAAAAAATTATATGTACAATCAGACTTTGAAGGATCCTTATAATGGGGAATTGAAACAAGAATATAAAACCTGCAAAAATATTCTAGACAAACTACTGAAGAATAAAAAAAATGATTATTACAAGTCACGCATTAATGAAAATGCAAACGATGCGAGAAAATTATGGAGTAACATCAATGAAATTTTCGGTTCGTACAAAAATAATGAAATACACCGGATTAAAGACGCCAAAAATAATATTATTACTAATGACGAAAAAAAGCAACTATTTTCAATAACACCTTCATAGAAATGGGAACAAACTTAGCAAGAAATATTGTCAAGAACGGCTCGAACGTACTAAAAGAGAAAACCACTAATAATTTAATTTTCATTTCTCTTACATCAGAAATCGAAGTTCTTGAAGTTATAAATCAACTAAAAAATGGCAAATCTCCGGGTGTCGATAACATAAAGGCAGAAACTCTCAAGGAAATTGCACCTCACATAGTCGGTCTACTCACTTACATAATCAACAGATGTATAGAATCCGGGAAATTCCCCGATGAATTCAAAATTTCAGTAATGAGACCCATTCATAAAAAGGGAGATATCACAGGCGCAAAGAACTATAGGCCTATTTCTCTCATCACGAACTTTAGTAAAATTTTTGAAAGAATACTGAAAAATAGGCTCTGTAGCTATTTACATAAGTATAGGCTACTATCTGATATGCAGTTTGGGTTTAAAGAAGGTAAATCAACCGAAGACGCTATAATTGAGCTTACAAATTATGTTTACGGAGCCTTGGATGAGGGTAAACCTTCCCTTGGTGTTTTTGTAGATCTTGCAAAGGCGTTTGATACCGTAAATCACACCATACTACTATCGATACTTGAAAATAATGGGGTACGGGATAATTGTCTGAAACTTTTCAAAAGCTACATTGATGAGCGCCAACAATGTGTCAAAATCAATGAAACCTACAGTGAGTTCAGGAAAATCGAGTGTGGTGTGCCTCAAGGTACAGTGCTAGGACCTATAATTTTCTCGATTTATGTGAACGGATTATTTTCAATACAGTCTGAAGGGAAAATAGTTAGTTGCTGATGATACGGTAATTCCATACAAGGGAAAAGACTGGGTCAGTCTGAAAAACGATGTAGAAGTAGATATTTCTTTAATAAAAACATTTTTTGACAACAGATTACTAACTATCAATATTGATAAAACATTTTTTCTGCCATTTACTACTTATGAAACCACTCGGCCAGACTTTCAACAGCTCATTTTGCCAGGTAACCTACAAATTTCTTCTATAAATACTATCAAATACCTCGGAATTATGATAGATACACATATGCGATGGGATCATCATGTGAAGTTTGTCCTCAAAAAACTTCGTTTTGTTCTCCATAAATATAGACAATTAAATGATATTCTTGACCTGAAACAAAAAAAACAATATACTACAGTTTAGTGGAAAGTCACCTAAGCTACGGTCTTCTTGGATGGGGGGGTATATATGAAACTTACCTACGCCCACTCAGGGTTATTCAAAAGCGCTTCCTGGAACTGATGTTATCCAAAAGCTCAAGATTTCCGAGTGAACGTTTATATGAAGAATCTGATGTACTAGATGTCAGGAAGTTACACTTTAAAAAGAGCAATATCAGACAATATATGAATAGGGTTAAACTGGTTAAACTTACCCACACTTATAATACAAGGCGTAACCTTCAATTCCAATGTACTCGGACACACAGATCCATTGCACAAAGAAGTTATCATTATTTGGGTACGAAATTGTACAATAGCCTACCACTAGACATTCTAGAAAGTCGATCTATTTATTCATTTAAGAAAAAATTGAAAGACCTCTTGAAAAATACTTCAACACAATTGATACACGTCTGAAGAATTTTATTGATAAAGGAGCATTACGCGAATCCATGTTTAGACGACATACCTATATGTATGTTCGTGAACAAGTGTGATTTCATCTATTCATCTATTTATATAAACCCGTGTGTATAGTACATTTTTATCTATAATTTATATTAATTTTTATATAGGGAATTTTTATTACAATAGCAAAATCCCATAACGTAGGATTCTAGATTTTATTTTGCATTGATAATAGAACCATTGTATGATTCCATGTCAGTATATATGTATGTTCGTGGAAAAGTGTGAGTATGTTGTAAACCTATATGTGTAGATACTACCTCTTAATTGTTATTTATATTATTCAAATTCTTCCAAAATATTTATATTTATACTATAATGACAAAAACACTTTCTTAGATTTAAGTAATTACTATCATCATATTAATCTCATTTTTTTTGGTACACATATGTGAACCATCCCACAAACAAGTGTCAACTTCAGTGGGACATTCATGTGCTTATTTGCTACTTGTAATCAATTACTGTAACCTGTAATTCATATGTAAACACCCGCAAATAAACACTATTCTATTCTATTTTATTACTATTACTAATTTGAAAGTATTAAGAAAATTTTTACAATTGTTTATTTGTAATTATAATTTGGTTATTTTGTGTTATTTATGTTATTTTTTTATAATGTGTTTCTATGAATTTACAACTGAAAATTATAATTGTCTTGTGTGTGTGTTTATGTTTGTCCAGGAATATTTGATCTTGGGGGGGTTATGTCTGGGAATTTTTCGTCTTGGGGATATTTTGTCTTAGAGATATTTTGTCCGAGGATATTTTGTCGGGAATATTTTGTCGAGAATATTTTGTCCGTGGATGAAAACGCATGGAACCGAAATATGAACGGAATTGAAATTTATGAAACACGAATAAAAATTGAAATAGCTCTGACCCTGTGACCGATCTAAAAAAACAATGAGACCTACACGGTGTTATAATCGGACGTTATGAATTTATAATAATTTTTATATATATAAAAATAATGAATTCAAGATGGCGGCTCCAAGATTGTATACGAGTTTTGTGATTATAAGAATAGAAATTTATTTATACTGAGCAATAAACAGAATGATTTTCACTTACATGAAGCACATTTTTTTTAAAGTTCCTGAATATATAATAGTCATTGAATACAATAATAACATAGTTAAAAACAACAACAAGAATTCAGTTTTTTTAAGTTACTCAACACATAATATTCATAAGATACAATAATACAGTTAAAAACATTATAATAATAATTTAAAATGAAATGACCAGAATAGATTCAGACACATTTGAGCATTCGAAGGAGTTGTCCCTGTGTAATACTAAATATATCTGTATCAAAATTTCAGTCACTCTCAATGTTCTAAGAATATTAAAAACAAAAACTACTTCCGAGGACTTACGGCGGTCTTTCAATGGTTGCACATTAAATTTTAGTAATTGGCTGGAATAAGATATCGGAATATAAAACAGTCTTTGGATTCCAAATGTCACATCCATATTCCGGATTAGAGAGAACAATGGGGTTGAAAAGTAACAAACAAGTATCGTTATCGAATTCACGGCTAGATGTTAAAACAAAACTCAATTTTCTGAAACATTCAGAAACTAAGTACAATGTGCCCAGAGAAACTGAAAACACCTGAGAAAAAGTTCCCGAGATCTTTTATCTCATTGATTCTCTGCAAATAGGTGCCATTAATAGAATAGTCGATGATAGTGGGTGACTTCTTTCATGTGAAACTCATTATTCTGCATTTAGCTTCATTGAGAGATAGGTCGGACACTGGGAAGTAATTCGAGAGATTATAGAGATCATCTTGAAGCACACCAGAGTCTTTTTCGCTTTAGATTCTTCTAAATAGCT
This sequence comes from Gonioctena quinquepunctata, assembly GCA_018342105.1. Taxonomy (NCBI): domain Eukaryota; kingdom Metazoa; phylum Arthropoda; class Insecta; order Coleoptera; family Chrysomelidae; genus Gonioctena; species Gonioctena quinquepunctata. The sequence continues at coordinate 23,254 of JAFIRS010003339.1, read as the reverse complement.
TGAGATCATCGGCATATAAGAGAATTTGAGGATGCTCAATATACTGAGAAAGGTCATTAACAAATAACACGTAAAGGAGGGGTCCTAGAATTGATCCTTGAGGAACTCCTGAAGTAGCGGTGAATTCGAACGAAGATACGTTGTTGAACTGTACGAATTGTATTCTGTTTGGAAGATAGCAGTGAAAGGAGTCAAGAGTGTTGTGTGTGAATAATTTCAAGATCAAAACCTCGTGGTTAACTCTATCGAATACTTTCGCCAAGTCAGTGTATATAACGTCTATTTGATAACCATTTTTATTCAATCCGTAACGAAGTTACTGAATGCGCATGAGTTGGTTATGGTAGATTTATCACGAATAAAGCCATGCTGTTGGTCGATTATAACTGGGTCCACGTGATTGTATACTCGATTAATATTACCCGTTCAAATATCTTCGACGGAGCTGGTGAGATTGTTAGGGCTCTGTAGTTTCTTACATAATATTTATTGCCGCTTTTATGTATTGGGGTGACTCTGCCAATTTTGAAAAAGATCGGGAAACTATTTTCTATTCAAAATTGGTATTCTGGGGTTTTTGGGATCGGAGATTATTGAGTGAAAATAATATGGTAGAGTGATTTATTTTCTATTTAATTTCTGGTATTGCATAAGTCAACAATTTCTTAGAAAATGTCAACACAATTTCATATCCATCACCAACAGTTTCAAGCACAGAAAGTGATACAAAGCCGAATCCAACCTCCACATTGAATGAAACACCTCCTCCAACTGGTTTATAAATTGAAATATATTTTGATCCTTTCCTCTCGTTGAAAAACATTGTTTTGCTGGAGATTTTGAATTGCATTAGTTATCAATTCGGAAATATCGACTAAATAATTCTCAATTTCAGATCCATCACCAACAGTTTCAAGCACAGAAATTGGTACAACGGCAAACCCAACCGAGAGTGAGTAGTATCACCTCAATAACAAATGGAACACCTTCTTCAACTAGTATATGAAAAGAAATATATTTTGCTCCTTTCCTCTCGCTGAAAAAACATTGTTTTGCTAGATATCTCGAATTGCATTAGTTATGAATTTGTTCGGAAATATCGACTGAATTATTCCCAATTTCAGATCCATCACCAACGATTCCAAGCACAGAAATTGGTACAACGGCGAACCCAACCGAGAGTGAGTAGAATTACCTCAACAACAAATGAAACACTTTCTTCAACTAGGATATGAAATGAAATATATTTTGCTTCGTTCCTCTCGTTGAAAAAACATCGTTTTGCAAGAGATTTTGGATTGCATCAGTTATCAATTTGTTTGGAATTATCGACTGAATTAATCTCAATTTTAGATCCCTCACCAACTGTTTCAAGCACGGATAGTGATACAACACTTTCTTCAACTAGTATATGGAATAAAATACATTTTGCTCCTTTCCTCTTGTTAAAAGAACATTGTTTTGCTGGAGATTTTCAATTGCATTAGTTATCAATTTTTTCGGAAATATCGACTGAATTATTCTCAATTTCAGATCCATCACCAACGGTTTCAAGCACAAAAATTGGTACAACAGCGAACCCAACCGAGAGTGAGTAGTATTATCTCAACAACAAATAAAACACTTTCTTCAACTAGTATATGAAATAAAATATATTCTTCTCCTTTCCTCTCCTTACAAAAACATTATTTTCCTAAAGATTCTGAGTTGCATTAGTTATGAATTTGTTCAGAAATATCGACTGAATTATTCTCAATTTCAGATCCATCACCAACGGTTTCAAGCACAGAAATTGGTACAATGGCGAACCCAACCAAGAGTGAGTAGTATTACCTCAATAAAAAGAAACACATTCTTCAACTGGTATATGAAATGAAATATATTTTCTCCTTTCCTCTCCTTAAAAAAAAAATAATATCCCAGAGTTTCTGAATTGCATTAGTTATAAATTTGTTCAGAAATATCGACAGAATTATTCTTAATTTCAGATCCATCACCAACAGTTTCAAGCACAGAAATTGGTACAACGGCGAACCCAACCGAGAGTGAGTAGTATTACGTCAACAACAAATGAAACACTTTCTTCAACTAGTTTATGAAATGAAATATATTTTGCTCCTTTCTTCTCGTTAAAAACAAATTGTTTTGCTGGAGATTTTGAATTGCATTAGTTATCAATTTGTTCGGAAATATCGACTGAAGTATTCTCAATTTCAGATCCATCACCAACGGTTTCGAGCACAGCAATTGGTACAACGGCGAACCCAACCGAGAGTGAGTAGTATAACCTCAAAAATAATAGTTTGAAGAAACTAAAAAACACGCTTTTTATAAAAAACCGAACTAAAAAATAAATGAATAATAGTTTGAAAAACTGAGAAACACGCTTTTATAGAAAACCAAACTAAACAAATAGAAAATAAATTTCAATAAATTTGAATTAAGACTAGTGTAAAAAAATGTAATGAACATAAATTAATGATAATGTAAATAAGAACAAAATTCATTAAAAAAAGCGTGGGGTGCTCTTTAAGATTCAGACTAGGCACCCCAATGAAACACAAATGAAACACTTTATTCAACTAGTATATGAAATGAAATATATTCTGCTCCTTTCCTTTCCTTGAAAAAATATTGTTTCTAGAGATTTTGAATTGCATTAGTTATAAATTCGTTCAGAAATATCTACTGAATTATTCTCAATTTCAGATCCATCACCAACGGTTTCAAGCACAAAAATTGGTACAACGGCGAACCCAACCGAGAGTGAGTAGTATTATCTCAACAACAAATGAAACACTTTCTTCAACTAGTATATGAAATAAAATATATTATCCCCCGTTCCTCTCATTAAAAAAACATTTTTTCCTAGAGATTCTGAATTTCATTAGTCATAAATTTGTTCAGAAATATCGACTGAATTATTCTCAATTTCAGATCCATCACCAACGGTTTCAAGCACAGAAATTGGTACAACGGCGAACCCAACCGAGAGTGAGTAGTATTACCTCAACAACAAATGAAACACTTTCTTCAACTAGTATATGAAAAGAAATATATTTTGCTCCTTTCCTCTCGCTGAAAAAACATTGTTTTGCTAGATATCTCGAATTGCATTAGTTATGAATTTGTTCGGAAATATCGACTGAATTATTCCCAATTTCAGATCCATCACCAACGATTCCAAGCACAGAAATTGGTACAACGGCGAACCCAACCGAGAGTGAGTAGAATTACCTCAACAACAAATGAAACACTTTCTTCAACTAGGATATGAAATGAAATATATTTTGTTTCGTTCCTCCCGTTGAAAAAACATCGTTTTGAAAGATGATTTTGGATTGCATCAGTTATCAATTTGTTTGGAAATATCGACTGAACTATTTCCAATTTTAGATCCCTCACCAACTGTTTCAAGCACGGATAGTGGTACAACGGCGAACCCAACCGAGAGTGAGTAGTATTACCTCAACAACAAATAAAACACTTTCTTCAACTAGTATATGAAATGAAATATATTTTTCTCCTTACTCTCCTTAAAAAAAATATTGGTTTTCTAGAGATTTTGAATTGCATTAGTTATAAATTTGTTCAGAAATATCGACTGAATTATTCTCAATTTCAGATCCACCACCAACGGTTTCAAGCACAGAAATTGGTACAACGGCGAACCCAACCGAGAGTGAGTAGTATTACCTCAACAACAAATGAAACACTTTCTTCAACTAGTATATGAAATGAAATATATTTCTTCTCCTTTCCTCTCCTTGAAAAAAATATTTTTTCCCCAGAGATTCTGAATTGCATTAGTTATCAATACGTTCGGAAATATCGACTGAAGTATTCTCAATTTCAGATCCATCACCAACGGTTTCGAGCACAGCAATTGGTACAACGGCGAACCCAACCGAGAGTGAGTAGTATCACCTCAAAAATAATAGTTTAAAAAAACTAAAAAACACGCTTTTTATAAAAAACCGAACTGAAAAATAAATAAATAATAGTTTTAAAAAACTGCGAAACACGCTTACATAGAAAACCGAACTAAAAAAATGAAAAATAAATTTTAATAAATTTGAATTAAGACTAGTCTAGAAAAATTTAATAAACATAAATTAATAATAATGTAAATAAGAACAAAATTTATAAAAAAAAGCGTGGGGTGCTCTTTAAGATTCAGATCAAGCACCCCACGCTTTTTTTTTAATTACAATCATTTTTTTTCTTATTTACATCATTATTAATTTATATTTATTAAATTTTTCAACATTATTCTCAATTCAAATTCATTAAAATTTATTTTTAATTTTTTCAGTTTGGTTTTTTATAAAAGCGTGTTTTTCAGTTTTCTTAAACTATTATCTATTTCTTCTCTAGTTCAGTTTTTTATAAAAAGCTTGTTTTTTAGTTTTTTCAAACTACTATTTATTTTTTCCTTTTTAGTTTGGTTTATTTATAAAAGCGTGTTTTTTTAATTTTTTCAATTATTTGTTCTAATGTACTATTAATTCCTTATAACTATTAGTAACTGTAATTATTTTCCAAATCATCAATGTGTACAGCTGTATTAATAGTCAAATCTCGATTTTAGCAGTCATTCGAAGATTTCAAAGTTTTCAATATATACAGTGAGCCGCCATGTTAAATTTTTCAATTTTCACGATGAATCATAATATTCGACTCCAAAAACCCCACCAATGAATCGGACCATATTCACAAAACTCGTCCACCATTTTGGATCCGCCATCTTGAATTTTCCAATTTATACGAAAGAATCATAATATTCGACTCCAAAAACCCCCACATTCCAATTTTGAATAGAATCGGACCATAATCACAAAACTCTTCCATCATTTTGGAGCCGCCATCTTGAATTTTTCAATTTTAACGGAAGAATCATAATATTCGACTCCAAAAACTCCCACATACTAATTTTGAATAGAATGAGGCCATAATCACAAAACTCGTTCACCATTTTGGAGCCGTCATTTCGAATTCTTCGATTTTGACAAAAGAATCATAATCTCCGACCACGAAAACCCTCAGATACCAATTTTGAAGCGAATCGGACCATAATCACAAAACTAGTCCCCATATTGAAGCCGCCATTTTGTTTTTTGTCCACACGAAAATTTCTCAATGCATTGTCCCCGGAATTATGTACACCTGCCAAATTTCAAATCATTCGGACGTCTGGAAGTTACAAACAAACATACAAGTGAAGATAATATAGAGCGTGTAATAAAGCGTGTGATAAATTTTAATAAATTTGAATCAAGAATAGTGTAAAAAACTTTAATGAATATAAATTAATAATAATGTAAATTAAAAAAAAAATATTTTAGTTAAAAAAAAGCGTGGGGTTCTTTTTATGATTCAGATTAGGCACCCTTCGCTATTTCCAGAATACAATTGAAAAAAATCTTATTTACATTATTATTAATTTATATTTATTGAAATTCTGTGCACTATTCTCAATTCAAATTTATTAAAATTTATTTTCCATTTTGTTAGTTTGGTTTTCTATGAAAGCGTGTTTTTCAGTTTTTTTTAACTATTATTTATTTATTTTTTAGTTCGGTTTTTTATAAGAAAAGCGTGTTTTTCAGTTTTTTCGAACTATTATTTATTTTCTACTTTTTAGTTTGGTTTATTTATAAAAGCATGTTTTTTTAATTTTCTTAAATTATTATCTGTTCTAATCTACTATTAATTCCAAGATTACTATTAGTAACTGTAATTATATTCCAAATCATCAATGTGTACAGCTATATTGATAGTCAAATCTCGATTTTAGAAGTCATTCAAAGATTTCAACGTTGTCAATATATACAGTGAGCCGCCATTCCGAATTTTTCAATTTTCACGAGAGATCATCAATTGATCCAAAAACCCCCACATACCAATTTTGAATAGAATCGGACCATAATCACAAAACTCATCCACCATTTTGGAGCCGCCATCTTGAATTTTTCAATTTTTACGGAAGAATCATAATATTCGACTCCAAAAACCCCCACATACCAATTTTTAATAGAATCGGAACATAATCACAAAAGTCGTCCCATTTTGGAGTCGCCATCTAGAATTTTCCAATTCTGACGAAAGAATCTCCAACCACGAAAACCCTCAGATACCAATTCTGAAGAGAATCGGACCATAATCACAAAACTCGTCCGCCATATTAGAGCCGCCATTTTGGAGCCGCCATTTTGTTTTTTGCATTGTCACCGGAATTATGTACACCCGCCAAATTTCAAATCATCCGGACGTCTGGAAGTGGGTGAAAATCAAGTCCAAACAAACATACAAGTGAAGCTAATATAAAGCGTGTAATAACAACAAATGAAGCAGTTTCTTCAACTAGTTTACGAAATAAAATATATTTTGCTCCTTTTCTCTCCTAATAGAAACATTGGTTTCCTAGAGTTTCTGAATTGCATCAGTTATCAATACGTTCGGAAATATCGACTGAATTATTGTCAATTTCAGATCCACCACCAACGGATTCAAGCACAGAAATTGGTACAAAGTCGAATCCAACCTCCACATTGAATGAAACACCTCCTCCAACTAGTTTATAAATTGAAATATATTTTGATCCTTTCGTCTCGTTGAAAAACATTGTTTTGCTGGAGATTTTGAATTGCATTAGTTATCAATTCGGAAATTTCGACTGAATTATTCTCAATTTCAGATCCATCACCAACAGTTTCAAGCACAGAAATTGGTACAACGGCAAACCCAACCGAGAGTGAGTAGTATCACCTCAATAACAAATGGAACACCTTCTTCAACTAGTATATGAAAAGAAATATATTTTGCTCCTTTCCTCTCGCTGAAAAAACATTGTTTTGCTAGATATCTTGAATTGCATTAGTTATGAATTTGTTCGGAAATATCGACTGAATTATTCTCGATTTCAGATCCAACACCAACGGTTGCAAGCACAGAAATTGGTACAACGGCGAACCCAACCGAGAGTGAGTAGTATTACCTCAACAACAATGAAACATTTTCTTCAACTAGTATATGAAATAAAATACATTTTGCTCCTTTCCTCCCGGTAAAAAAACATTGTTTTGCTAGAGATTTTCAATTGCATTAGTTATCAATTTGTTCGGAAATATCGACTGAATTATTCTCAATTTCAGATCCATCACCAACAGTTTCAAGCACAGAAATTGGTACAACGGCGAACCGAACCGAAAGTGAGTAGTATTACCTCAACAACAAATGAAACACTTTCTTCAACTAGTATATGAAATGAAATATTTTCTGCTTCTTTACTTCCCTTGAAAAAATATTGTTTTCTTAGAGATTTTGAATTGCATCATTTATAAATTTGTTCAGAAATATCGACTGAATTATTCTCAATTTCAGATCCATCACCAACGGTTTCAAGCACAGAAATTGGTACAACGGCGAACCCAACCGAGAGTGAGTAGTATTACGTCAACAACAAATGAAACACTTACTTCAACTAGTTTATGAAATGAAATATATTCGCTCCTTTCTTCCCGTTAAAAACAAATTTTTTTCCTAGAGATTCTGAATTGCATTAGTAATAAATTTGTTCAGAAATATCGACTGAATTATTCTCAATATCAGATCCATCACCAACAGTTTCAAGCACTGAAATTGGTACAACGGCGAACCGAATCGAAAGTGAGTAGTATTACCTCAACAACAAATGAAACACTTTCTTCAACTAGTATATAAAATGAAATATATTTTTCTCCTTTCCTCTCCTCGAAAAAAATATTTTTTTCCTACAGATTTTGAATTGCATTAGTTATAAATTTGTTCAGAAATATCGACTGAATTATTCTCAATTTCAGATCCATCACCAACGGTTTCAAGCACAGAAATTGGTACAACGGCGAACCGAACCGAGAGTGAGTAGTATTACCTCAACAACTAATGAAACACTTTCTTCAACTAGTATATGAAATGAAATATATTTTTCTCCTTTCCTCTCCTTAAAAAAATATTCTACCCCAGAGATTCTGAATTGCATTAGTTATAAATTTGTTCAGAAATATCGACTGAATTATTGTTGATTTCAGATCCATCACCAACAGTTTCAAGCACAGAAATTGGTACAACGGCGAACCCAACCGAGAGTGAGTAGTATTACGTCAACAACAAATGAAACACTTCCTTCAACTAGTTTTTGAAATGAAATATATTCGCTCCTTTCTTCCCGTTAAAAACAAATTGTTTTGCTAGAGATTTTGAATTGCATTAGTTATCAATACGTTCGGAAATATCGACTGAAGTATTCTCAATTTCAGATCCATCACCAACGGTTTCGAGCACAGCAATTGGTACAACGGCGAACCCAACCGAGAGTGAGTAGTATTACCTCAAAAATAATAGTTTAAAAAAACTAAAAAACACGCTTTTTATAAAAAACCGAACCAAAAAATAAATAAATAATAGTTTTAAAAAACTGAGAAACACGCTTTAATAGAAAACCAAACTGAAAAAAGAGAAAATAAATTTTAATAAATTTCAATTAAGACTAGTAAAAAAAATTTAATAAACATAAATTAATAATAATGTAAATAAGAACAAAATTTATAAAAAAAAAGGGCGGGGTGCTCTTTAAGATTCAGATTAGGCACCCCACGCTTTTTTTTAAATACAATATTTTTTTTTAATTTACATCATTATTAATTTATATTTATTTAATTTCTAAACACTATTCTTAATTCAAATTAATTAAAATTTATTTTTAATTTTTTCGGTTTGATAAAAGCGTGTTTTTTAGTGTTCTTAAACTATTATTCATTTCTTCTCTAGTTCGGTTTTTTATAAAAAGCGTGTTTTTTAGTTCTTTCAAACTAATATTTATTTTTTCCTTTTTAGTTTGTTTTTTTGAAAAAAGCGTGTTTTTTTGATTTTTTTAATTATTTGTTCTTATGTACTATTAATTCCTGATAACTATTAGTAACTGTAGTTATTTTCCAAATCATCATTGTGTACAGCTGTATTAATAGTCAAATCTCGATTTTAGCAGTCATTCGAAGATTTTGAAGTTGTCAATATATACAGTGAGCCGCCATGTTGAATTTTTCAATTTTCACGAGAGAATCATGATATTCGACTCCAAAAACCCCCACATACCAATTTTGAATGGAATCGGACCATATTCACAAAACTCGTCCACCATATATACAGTGAGCCGCCATGTTGAATTTTTCAATTTTCACGAGAGAATCATGATATTCGACTCCAAAAACCCCCACATACCAATTTTGAATAGAATCGGACCATATTCACAAAACTCGTCCATCATTTTCGAGCCGCCATTTTGAATTTCCCAATTTTAACGGAAGAATCATAATATTCGACTCCAAAACTCCACATACCAATTTTGAATAGAATAGGGCCATAATCACAAAATTCGTCCACCATTTTGGAGCCGCCATTTCGAATTATTCAATTTTGACAGAAGAATCGTAATCTTCGACCACAAAAACCCTCAGATACCAATTTTGAAGCGAATCGGACCATAATCACAAAACTAGTCCACCATATTGGAGCCGCCATTTTGTTTTTTCTTCACACAAAAATTTCTTAATGCATTGTTACCGGAAATATGTACACCTGCCAAATTTCAAATCATTCGGACGTCTGGAAGTTACAAACAAACATACAAGTGAAGATAATATAAAGCGTGTAATAAATTTTAATATATTTGAATCAAGAATAGTGTAAAAAACTTAAATGAATATAAATTAATAATAATGTAAATAAGAAAAAAATTATTTTAGTTAAGAAAAAGTGTGGGGTGCTTTTTAAGATTCAGATTAAGCACCACTCGCTATTTCCAGAATTCAATAAAAAAAAATATTATTTACATTATTAATAATTTATATTTATTAAAATTTTGTGCACTATTCTCAATTCAAATTTATTAAAATTTATTTTCTATTTTATTCATTTGGTTTTCTATAAAAGCGTGTTTTTCAGTTTTTTTTAACTATTATTTATTTATTTTTTAGTTCGGTTTTTTATAAAAAAGCGTGTTTTTTAGATTTTTCAAACTATTATTTATTTTCTACTTTTTAGTTTGGTTTATTTATAAAAGCATGTTTTTTTATTTTTTTTTAATTATTATTTGTTCTAATCTACTATTAATTCCGAGATTACTATTGGTAATTGTAATTATTTTCCAAATCATTGATGGGTACAGCTATATTAATCTCAATTTTAGAAGTTATTCAAAGATTTTAACGTTGTCAATATATTCAGTGAGCCGCCATTCCGAATTTTTCAATTTTCACGAGAGAAGCATCATATTCGACTCCAAAAACCCAATACCAATTTTGAATAGAATCGGACCATAATCACAGAACTCGTTCACCATTTTGGAGCCGCCATCTTGAATTTTTCAATTTTTACGGAAGAATCATAATACTCGACTCCAAAAATCCCCACATACCAATTTTGAATAGAATCGGAACATAATCACAAAAGTCGTGCACCATTTTGGAGTCGCCATCTTGAATTTTCCAATTCTGACGGAAGAATCTCCAACCACGAAAACCCTCAGATACCAATTTTGAAGAGAATCGGACAATAATCACAAAACTCGTCCGCCATATTGGAGCCGCCATCTTGGAGCCACCATTTTGTTTTTTGCATTGTCACCGGAATTAAGTACACCTGCCAAATTTCAAATCATTCGGACATCTGGAAGTGGGTGAAAATCAAGTCCAAAGGAGTTGGTTACAAACAAACATACAAGTGAAGCTGATATAAATCGTGTAATAACAACAAATGAAACACTTTCTTCAACTATTATATGAAATGAAATATATTTTGCTACTTTCCTCTCGTTTAAAAAACATTGTATTGCTGGAGATTTTGAATTGCATTAATTATCAATTAGTTCGGAAATATCGACTGAACTATTCTCAATTTCAGATCCATCACCAACGGTTTCAAGCACAGAAATTGGTAGAACGGCGAACCCAACCGAGAGTGAGTAGTATTACCTCAACAACAAAAGGAACACTTTCTTCAACTAGTATATGAAATGAAATATATTCCTGTTAAATATTATTTCGCCAAATAAGAGACAGAAGTCTATGACATATCTTATTCTTCATGACTGCTGACTTCAAATACCTATACCATTGTATAGGTATTAGTAAGTACAGGTATTTGTCGTCAGCAGTCTTGATGAAAGAGACGTTTTTACTTTTTAATGAAATAATTGCTGGCTATCGATATGTCACAGACTTCTCTCTCTTGTTACAGATTTCTAGGCTGAGACCCAGGAGAATATTTCAGTCGGTGAAGTTTCAGTGGCTCTAGCTGCGTCGAGATGGCGTTAGCTTATAGAGTTTGTCCATTCCGCTAATTCAATCCCAGCAAACGCTTATAAGGTGGATATATTTTAATCGTTCCAATCAGATACCGCAGACATTAATCATTGTCTGCTTGACCTAACCTGTACTGATGAGGGGCGAATACCCTGACACCGGTCTACAGGTGGTCAGCCTGAGTGAGGTTGTTAATATTTATCCATTTCTCAACAAACATATGCAAAGTACCCTGTAGGACTTTACGTTTATCCATCTATGTCATTCCACATCTGACGAGGCATTAGCCAGGTCGTATTTTTTATGGATATTCGACCGACATATACCTATTTTATAGGTATTTGTAGTCACCAGTCTTGAGGAATAGGACGTTTCTCATTTCAAATGATACACCGTATCAAGTGGTGAGTTTTTAGATTTATTCAAAAAGCAGTCGATGGGAATCTTGATGGAATTTAAAAACCAAAACAGTTACGTAACCAAATGGAGCAAACAATTGTTGAATAGAAAATTCTATTTCATTTCTGCCATTTTCAACAAACGAACTTTTTATAGATGAGAGTAAAGATATGTTAGTCGAGGCAAGCTTGTTTGAATCGGGGACGGCTGCTCTGTCTGCCCCAGTCATTCTGAAGTTTTTCCACTACCTTCAAAAGATGCTCTTCCATAGTTCGGTTGAATCTTTCAACTATGTCATCTGACTGGAGGTGGAGCCCTGTGGTTCTGGTCTTGTTGATATCCATCAGCTCACAAATATTTTTGAATATCTTCGACTCGAAATTTCTCATCCACTTCTTGGGAAAAACCAATTAATTGATTCGCATAGTCTATTTTCCACAACCAGGGAATCTCTTTGTGCCGACATTACTTTTGAAATGGGATCTGTCAAAAATACCCTCCAGGAGGGTTTGTCAGTTCCGTTCTCTTTCCAGTGTAGAAAGTCTCCAATGTTTGCATCGTTTTCTGGTCTTTCTATTCGTCTTCATTTGATCGTGCGTCTAATAACGCCGACTCCTTCATGGCATTCAATATTCTGACAATGTTAATAGGCTTCTGGACACGGTTTTCTGGATGAGGCATTCGCCTATATATGTAATCCTGTTTCATTTTGATATTGTACTGGTTCAGCTAGCCTATTCATATAACTATTAGTCCTGGGTTTCACATCTCTTCAGGGCTGCATGATCGGTCATGATGAAAAACAGACATCACCCTGCTGTCGTATTCCATTCCTTTTTTCTGGTAAGCTTGCACCTGTGATAACACAGCTCCAAGGTTGGTATTGCTCGTATCTGTATCCAGTATCAACAGGCCTTTGTGCTCTGGGTATTCTAAGATTGGACATGGGGACAAAGCGCTGCCAACTTGCGGAAGCTTCATCACATTCGATAAACCCATGGAAGTTGTCTCGATATCCTGTGTAGGAGAGTTGTGATGTCTGCAAATCCTTTCACAAAACGGTGATGATAGGTACACAGGCCGAGGAAGCTTCTCAGGTGGCCAGATGATCTTCCGTGATTGTCTTTGCCAAAGAAAGACATATCAAAGCCACTATAAGTGCACTTGCTCTTTCTTTATCGTCCCATTCATTGGCCGTTGCTGCAGCTTCAAACTGTTCACGATATAGGGACCATGTTGCCTGTCCAGCAAAAGTGGTGGTTTTGAATTGTTTGACGTGGAACTCTGCTACGGTGGTTTTGGATTCTCAGTGATGCATCTTCCAAGTTCTCTCAAATGCTGCATTGTTCTCTCATGCGACCAATCCTCTTCCTATTTTCGACGTTCTTCTTCCTTTCGTTTACGTTTCTCCTCTGTCAGAGTTCCTTTTTCTCTTGTTTTTCTCTTCGTCGCCGTTCCTCCTCTCCTTATTTTTTTTCATGTCGTTTCTTCTCCTTTTGTCGACGATATTTTTTCTGTCCACCGTCGTTACTCCTCCTCTTGATTTTGTTCGCAAACTGATGCTTGATGGCCTCCATCTCTTCGTATGGTGTTCTCCTTATATTCACCGATAATTGTCCTCGACTAGTCACTTAAAATCCCCACTGCTGACACCAGCCGTTACGGAACTTGGTCCGTATTAATATACATGAACTCGTGAAAACATCGGGATTATTCGTTGGGGGAAGCCCACTGTGACCTCAACCAGTCAGTTGGAACATTCCAGGGGCGTAGTGTACTTATTTTTGTAACAATATGTTGGAAGTGTACTATAAAATGACAAATTCAAGACATAACATAAACACATTCAAGTTCAAGTAACAATATTTGGAATATTTCATCTGTAATTTAGTGAAAGTTAATATAATAATAAAAAAAGAAAACAAATCCCGGCCTGTCAGACCAGCGCGGCGTGACTTCTTGTGTCAAAATATCTAGCGCGACCCACTACAGAAAGGTTAATCACTTATGGAATCATCTCCAACTATCTTCCATATCCCTAGCCCCTTGTGTACATTTCGAAAAAAAAACATTGCATTTGTGATTTAGTTCATATTCAGGAATTTATTTCATAGCGAAACACATGTCGTGCTTTCGAAAGCCCACCTTTGTGAAAATCATGCAGTAAAGTGGTTTATGTCAAATTTTCCCCATTCTCTTGAAAACATCGACTGCATATTTCTTTTCATTTTCAGATTTATCAACAACAGTTTCAAAAACCGAAAATGAGAGAACAATAATCCCAGCCAAGAGTGAGTTATATTACCTCAACAAAATATATTCCTGTTCAATATTATCCCACCGAATGACTGATCAATTTAAATTTTTCAGAGAAACATTAGTTTAAGATATTTTTAATACGATACGGTATTATGAACTGTTTCTTGGCACCCTATATACGGTACGGTGTTTCTTTTTTCAAGCAAACAAATGATTCTATGAAAAAAAAACACTGCCTTTCTGATGTTTTAACAAATGCATAAAGCAAAGCAAAGATATCTTGGTGTCATTGGGAATACCCAACATTATTGACAAAATAAAAGAGAATATTTCTCCAATTTATTTTTTGCATAGAAACAAAAATAATTATGTGGAGCTCTGGCTGAAACAGAACCTTATAAACCATTGTGAATCACTTCGACCAAATAACGTAAACTGGATCATCCCTAGATATGTTCGACCGATAACAACTCCTCACATATTATTGTATAGAGATGAAACTACACAAATCAGTTAATTCTTCTCATTACAAACATACGCAACCTTTTTTTTTCAGAAAAGGAATCATGTGAACATTCTACCTGCAAGAGAAGTGCTTCTAGCTTGTTGGCCTTGATGAAACACGAAGAAAATATCAAGGAATGTGAAGATTACCATGAGTATGCTTGTGGATCACCAATGGAAAAAAAATCTTTCTTTCAACAAAATTTTGATGACATTGTCGAAAAAATTCATAATGTAAATGATCAATCGAATAAGTACATGTCGAATTTTTCGAAATTCTATAACAGTTGTAACACATTCGAAAGTGAGTTTGGTATGAAGAAACGGCTCGAATTCCTTAACTCACGTAAGTATTATTCATTGATATCCTGAGAGCATGTACCTAAAAATTCGGGCATATACCTTGAATCGATAATTTCTCAAAATTCAATTATTTTTCTGTAGTTCAACGGTGAGCGTTTTCCTTAAATTTAATACCCAGACAGAAAAAGTTGATGGAAAATGGCATTACAACAAAATATTTGGAAACTGATATTCAAACTATGCACAAAGTGATGTCAATGTACAAAAGTTGATTGCTTGATGTATTTAATCGATTTTGAAGAAGCAAAAGCACAGTTCATAGCAGTATTGGCTCTAAGTGCATTCATAGATAAAAAGGGTGCTTTCTATAACACCTCACATGACTCCATTATCAGATCACTAGAGAAAATACTATAGAAACCTCACTGAACAGATGGATACATGCAATGCTGAGAAGCAGAATAATTGTATCTGCACTAGGGAAGGAAACGATCAGAATGAAAAAAGGTTGGCCCCATGGCGGGGTCCTATTGCCTTAGCTATGGATGATCTGGAGGTGAAGTTACATGACTCTGTATAACTTTTGGACTATCGCTTTCCACTGTATTTTTTAATGCATCCCAATTTTCCGTTTTGTAGAAGATTGCAGTGTCATCCGCAGTGCTGGTGATATCTCCTTCTATGGGCAAAGTGAATAGATCATTGACATATAAATTGAACAATACCTGAGGTAATCCAAACCCAACTTTTCTGAGCGAACTGATTTTGTCATTGATTAATACACACCGCTGTCTATCAGTGAAATATCTTTACAGCAAATTCAATGTTGTTCCTCTGAAACTAATGACTCCCAAACATTCGAGGAGGTTCGTGTGATTGACTGTATCAAACGCTTCGGTCACTGCCTCGTTGAAAGTATTCAAAAGACATATTCGGTCAAAGAAATTGCTCTATTTGCATTCATAGATATAGATGGTGCTTCCGATCACATTTCGAATGACCAGATCACTAGAGGAAAGGAATAGTAGCACCTCACTGATCAGATGGATACATGAAATGCTGAAAAGTAGACTCATTGTAGCTATTTTCGAAAAAAAAACAGTCAGAACGATAACTGAAAAAGGTGGAATTCTATCGCCTTCGCTGTGGTCATTGATCGTGGAAAATTTGATAGTGAAGCTAAATGAATCTGGAATTACGACTCAAGGTTACGCTGATGACCTGGTCATCACTATAAGGGGTGAATATGACGGGATAATATGCAATTGCATGAAGATAGCCCCAAATAAAATCAGAAGCTGGTGCGCAAGGAAGGGACTAAATGTGAATCCTAGCAAAACCGTGCTGGTTCCTTTCACAAAGTGGCGAAAGTACGAATGGAAAACCCCAAACCCTGAATGGAACTCAGCAAACTTATTCCAAGGAAATCAATCACATGGGCGTTATAATCGACCAAAGACTAACATTGAACAGTCATATATAATAATAATAACAACATATCGTCTTTATTCACCATAAAATACAAGGCCAAAACTAATGGTAAAAGTAAAATGAAAGATACAATAGCCTAGGCTGTTTTTGAACTCAATAGAATCCTCATGTTCAAAACGTTTATTAATCAATTTCATATATATCAGAGACCCCGGCTGAAAAACTATGAGTCATGATTGGTAGAATGACATGTAAACATTAATGATTAGGTATACTGGCTGACGTTGGTAAGTGTCAATATGATGATTCCACTGTGATGAGATAATTAGTTTTTGTGTTGTTCTATGAAGTCGAATATTGGAATAATGGAATTCATTGTTGATCACATATTTTCTCCACGTTACAGGGATGCATTTTTGAGAACATAATAGCCATGCATGACCATGGTAATGAATAAGTTTTATATTTTTCAAAATTATTGAGTTTTCATGATGTCTGGTTCATTGTTCCAATCAAAAATACATTGTGCCAAGTGGTTTTCAGTCAATTACTGGTGATCGTACTGATATTCAGAAGTCTCTCAAGACCATATTAGCCATCAATTATTATACTACTTGAGATTTTATATTTGATTTCTTACATTCCAGCCAGAGTCAGTGACGATATCACAGATATATTTATTGACCTCATTTTGATTCAGTCGATGCCATTTTTCGACATTGGATTGGGGATTTCGGACAGCAATACAATTATGTTCGAGGTGAGAAATTTGTGATATTATTATCAGATTATCAATTGAGTCCAATATTTTGTGAACCAAAAATCTATTCAATTTGAATAAATCTCTGAACAGAATATCTTAAGGTGATTGACAATTTTCCAACCTGATATTAGATACTTTTGGTTCCATACTCATCTTTCTACTTTCATGACGAGAGATCTCAACGAAAGGTTCTCGGCTCGATTTTTTTCTAACGAGAGACGAGAAAAAACGAAATCAGAAGTTTTTCATAACGAGGAAAGCTTATAGAAAGTTTTTTTCCATAAATACTGACTATTCCTATACATGGTAAACATGTCGACTGGAAAATAAAGATATTATTATTGTTATTATTATTATAAGATTTCAACTTAAATTATTTTGATTTCAATAACACATATGTTAATCAGTTCAAAAGCTTTATCACTATTGTGGGCATAGAACAATTAGTACAGGAACCTATACGGGTTCCAACACTAGTAGTACATTGATTGATTATCTATTAAGTAATAGCTCAGATTTTGTTAACTCAGTTCAAGATACCCCAAAGATAACTGATCATAATGTTATCAATGTATCAATGAAATCAATTCCAAACTACGTTGAATGCCAAAAAAACATTCTGGAATTTTTCCCAAAAAAGAAATCTTGATACTTCTGATATTGACATAATATATTCTGAGATCATTAAAAATATAACAACACAAGTAGACTCAGTTTCACCCATGCAATCATTCACCATGAAAAAAAAAATCTTCCATGGTATGACCGTGAAATATCCATAAAGCTTCAGAAAGGGATAAGGCATACAAGGCATTTGAAAATGCTAGTTCAATAAACAATAAACAACAACAATGGGTTATCTACAAGAGTCATAGAAATATTGTTGTCAATATACTCAAGAAGAAAAAATCTGAGTACTATCAGCATAAAATTTATAGTTGTCTATATGACCCTAAAAAAAGGCAAACATTAATAACTTTGATTAAACAAATCATAATTCAATTCCCCATAAAAGAAATCCAATGATTAGATATGAAGAATAATAAAATTCTGAAAATATTGTTGCAGATCATAACTATTAAAATACTGAATTAATTATTCTCTATTTAATTACACTCCACAACATAAAACAATAATGAATTATGATAACGGAAAGTTTGAAATCTATTGGAATGTAGTGGACGACCGCTTCCCAAATCATTTCGAGATTCCTGGAATTTGGAATCGTCTCTTCCTAGAATCTTGCAGTTTTGTCCAGAAAAAGTAGTTCTCAAACATGTTTTTCGATTTGAGATTTTTATGAAAATTATTTATCTCATTTTGCAAACGATTCTGAATACGGTTACATTTATTGCTATTTTGTGCTGACAATTGCAAACATTTTGCAAACCTAGAAAAATATTTATCACAAGGTTTTCAATAATATACAGGGTATTTTTCAATAGTATGCTAGTATTTAACGGAGTTATTCTTGGGTTCATTTTGAGAAAAGAACTTCATATGAACATATGTCTTAAAGGTCTTAACTTTTGAACTACAGGGTCCTAAGTTTTACGATTTTTTTTTTATAACTTTGGTACGAACCTAGATATTTCTGTGAAACATCGTACGCATCTTCTTTGTATCGAAAGGGATTTTCTGCTGTACAATATAATTTTTTATTCTTCCCAGTGGCGTTCGTACGGGATTTGCACTGAATCATTTTGATGAGAAAGCTGATACGCCACTGCTGTTTCTCAAAGTAAAAATTATTTTTAAAATCTTCATTGCTTCCTGAGCAAATCTGATCACCTAATTTTTTTCTTTGACGTATGGTTTTCGTATAAACAAAATTTATTTGCATCTCGCTAGACCAATTTATTTGGGAGAATAATTTTGAAACGGTGAAATTATAAAAATTAAAGTTATCTAAATACATTATGGAATGAAAATAGAATTCATTCATTTGCACGTTGTTATGATATTGGGTTTTATCAAGGATTAAAAACGTTTCTAGTAGGTGAGAAGCAGATTTTGGTTTGTAAACAAACAGTTTTGAAAGTTGTCTATCTAATCTAGTTGTCATGTATTCGATTCATCAAAATGAAGAATATTATTAAAAAAACATGGTCTATGTTACGAATTTTGAGTTTGCAAATATGCATTCGATGTATGGGTTTGCTGATGGTAACGCACTGAAAGCCAGGCGGTTGTATGAAGACCTGTTTCCAAATAGAAATATTCCGGATGCACGAACATTTTCAAATATTCATAAAAGGTAATGCGAAAAGGGTAGTTTTGAATCAGACAATCATCTTAAAGGAGTACAACGTACTGTAAGAACACCAGAAATTGAGGTAGCGGTTTTGAATTCGATTGGTTTAGGTACACGGAAAATTGGGAACAATTTGAATATCTCACATATTCTTGTTTGGAAAATTATCCATGACTTTTTATTATGTCCCTACCATACCTAACGGGCTCAGGCGCTACTCACTCGCGACTTTCCATTACGGATGAACTTTTTTCAATCGTTTCCGCAAAAAGTGTATGAAAATCCATTATTTGATACTGAAGTTTCATTCACCGATGAAGCAAATTTTTCCAGAAACGCCATCCAAAACTTTCACAATTATCATTTTTGGGCTGAAGAAAACCCACATGCAATCCTAGAATCCCGTCACCAGGAGCAGTTTTCCGTTAACATGTGGGCTGGAATATGCTGTGATTATTTAATTGGACCCTATTTTCTTCATGCAAGGTTGAATGGACATAATTACCGGCAGTTTCTCGAAGAAGAATTGCCAGTTATGATGAAAGATGTTCCCATTTCAGTAAGAGATCGATGTGGTTTATGCACTTCCATGCTCTGGCGCTCGAATATTCAAATCAAAATTACAATAATCGTTGAATAGGTTGCGGAGGACCACAGGCATGGCCACCTAGGTTCCCGGACCTCAATAGTTCAGATTATTCCCTGTGGGATCATCTTAAGACGGAGAGGCAGAGCCAAAAAAAGGCTCTGAATTTATTAGGCCTGGTTTTTTCTCAGGTGATTATAATCATAATCTACAATAAAATGCTGCGGTCAGTCAAGCGGATATTAGAACGGGTGTCTCAGGTGCGCGGTAAAACATGTCACATGACCACCGACATAATAAAATCAATTTCTCAAGGCTGAAACTCTATGAACTTTTGTTTTTTTATATGTAAATCAAAATTATGATAGTCAGTCAACGTCCTATGGGGGCACAGCTGGTCAGTCAGCTGTAATGTACGTAGCGAGGTTTATAAGAATGCAATTCGTTTATTACGCGTGAAATTTTTTTTAGTAACTACTACTGACTATATTAATAATAAATAAAATGGTCAGTCAACCATTCCGTAGAACAACGTCCGTCAGTCAGTGAATAAGAAATTAAATTTTTTCGTTCTCTATAGATGTAACACGCGGCAACTCGTTTTTTATTTATAATTTAATTAAAATAAAATAAATCTGCATTGATGAAAAGCCTAGAAATGTCAATCGATAGCGAATCACCAGCATATACAGACGTTGTTCTAATAGATGGATTCTTTTTTTTACATTTGATGAAGGATGTTCCCGTGACCTTCGCAAATATTTCAAAGAAATTTTAAAATTTAATGCACAAGAGATTGTTATAGTTTTTGATCGATACTTCACGCCATCAAAAAAGATTGCGAGCATGCTTTGCGAGGAAACTCTGAAAATCGCGATTATAATATCTCTGGGCCGGAACAAAAACGCACCACAGATTTTTCAAAACAATTGCGTAATTGGAAGTTTAAGATAGCATTTATGAAATTCATCATTAATCACTAGGCTAGTGATGAATTAGTACCATATTTTGGCGTTAAAACCGTCAAATTAAACTTTGATAAATGCTACGAATACGCTGTTTTAGATGGCAGAATACATAAAAATATTAATGAAAATTTAACCTGCGAATCACATGAAGAGGCTGATACGAAAATAATTTTCCATGTTGAAAAGGGAAACATTCTCAATTGAATATTGATAGAAAGATTTTTCTGTGAATTGAAAAATCCACGATCAAAATGAAGTTATTTTTTGTGAATGTCTAACAGAAAACAACTACTTCCCCGGCTAAAGCCACGCTGGACATTGAACTACATCTGATAGATATTCTGAAAAGGCCCTAACTCAAAAGAAAAAATCTGAAATTGAAAATTTGCATTTTCATTCAGATAGTTATTTTATTTTCTATTCCAGTCTTAATTAAGAACTCATAAAGATGAATGAGGCAAAGAAGAATGTTTTCCAAACGAGAGTACTCACCAGAAATCATTCGTAACATTGACGCAGGAGAGACATCGCATTCACTAGGTCTTCAATATATTTTTGTTGACGAAAATCTATTTCACGCTTCCACGATCATCAGGAAGACCGGAAGAACTGGGAAACACATTTTCAAGAAGCAATCTCACTTTGCAAAGATGGAAAAAGTTAGAATCATTTCTTTCGGAGAGACACTTTTAAATTAGTGTTTTCTGACATTAAAACCTGTCATGGGGTATGATAGATTGATTTGTTGAAAATATAAACAGGATGTTCATAAAATCAGATGTGGAATCATCTGCGACTGAAAGATAAACTTTAGTCACTATCTTCCATCGTCAAGATAACCTTTTATGGGGTATTCATGTTGAAAAGGGAAACATTCTCAATTGAATATTGATAGACAGATTTTTCTGTGAATTGAAAAATCCACGATTAAAATGAAGTTATTTTTTGTGAATGTCTAACAGAAAACACGCTGGACATTGACGATGGAAGATAGTGACTAAAGTTTATCTTTCAGTCGCAGATGATTCCACATCTGATTTTATGAACATCCTGAGTAGATATGCTAGGCGGGTTCTGGCGCAACCCCTATTTTGGGGTGGGTTTTGGCGAGTGAGTGAGGGGGTGGTTTTCGGGTGGGGGTAGGGATGATGGTGGCGGTCATGGGCGGTTCGTTGTGGGAGGGGTTTGTGAAAAAGATGGGGGGGGATGAGTGGCCTGTGATTGGTCGGAATGGTGGCAGCCATGTTGTGTATGGGAGTGTGTGATTGAGAGTGGGAGGTGGGGAGAGCTGTGATAGGTCGTGGGCGTGGTGATAGCCGCCGGCCGTTATCCAATGGCCGCAGCCATATTGGGGGGTGTCAACCAATATCCGTCAACGGCATTGGTCGGACGGAAGTGTCACGTGATCAGTGAATGGCGGCGGCCATTTTGGAAAGTGGGAGGAGCCAGCGATGATGCGGCTATGACTCAACCGACAAGTCTTTGCAGGAATATTATCTACGTCAGCACTTCTTATCAGTTGTTTATTTAAGCGACCGGATATCGGCGGCATCCTTTGTTTACATTGAGTAAGATATCGGCGGCGGCATCCTTTGTGAAAGAGTTTGTTTACATTAACAAGATAAGAGAGTATGCAGCTGCACGCTCGAACCGTGGGATAAGTCTAACGATTACTATTCGTATTTGTATCTAAGCGGACTAAGGCACTGTCGGCGACATGGAAGCAGGACGGATAACTTTTAAAACGTCACCAAATATACAGGGTGGATCGAAAGAGTGTTTAGAGGAGGAGAAGAACGAAACAAGTATATATTGGAGTTTTTTGTTGAAATGACGTCAGTTGAGGTTATGTTGTCGATGACAGAGGAGTATACACGGAAATTGGAACAGTTTCATCGAAAAGTCAGAGCTCTGAACGAAGAGTTACAGTTTTATGAAGAGAAACGAAACGTCACAAGAAAATTGAAAAAGTTGAATCTCTACACGACACAACCATCAACATCGAAATATGATTCAAATGGTACTAGTGACTTTGATTCTGAACACCATCTTATACGTAGACATACCGTATGATGATGATGTACGTGGAGTAGCGGTTTCTTTCAAAGATGGCAATCAGTCTTGGATTCCAATGAATCGAACAGCAGGACTTCGAAGGTTATTCTTCACCACAGACCTGCCACCCCACCTCGAAGGCGATGACAACAACAACACCATAATCGAGAAATATCAGCTCAAGTTTGAAATGAATGATTCTACAAGTACAGTGATGCCATGGAGAAGGCTTCCAACGGTAGCAGTAGCGATGACGTCACCAACACCGCCACCACCACCAATACTGCCACCCTTGGAACATGAAATATATAAGATTTTTGTACTCTCATGTGTTGTTATAACCATAATGTTTTTTGCTTTGGCGAAATTCCTATTCAAAACTGTAAAAGAAGC